>OY744607.1:35768912-35813912 GCA_963556255.1 Allolobophora icterica | reverse complement strand
AACAAACGTCTTTCCCTGAGCAGTTAATCTTTGGCCTTCGAAAATCTTTTAATCAAGATAGCAAGACCGACGTGTGGACCGACAGACAGACGGACGGATGGACAGACACAGACGGACGGATGGCCTGGATGCCAATCTCTTTCAGCGTCGTCTGCGCCTGTCGAGAGTTGAACCTGCTCCACTGTGAAACTTATTCCGCAATTCCTTTATCTCGCTTTAACATCAGGATCCAGCAATCAAGACGGTCATCCGACGACCGTACGTTGAATCCAGTGACGCTGAATCAAGCATGACCTAGATTTCCCTGAGGGCCGATGACCTTTTATGACCCCGCTCCTGTCCCCCAATGACCCATTGCCGCCCCGGCGATTGGTGACGTCCGGTTATGTATTTCTATCAGAGACCATAAAACTAGCTTTCATTTCTGTCTCTCTGTCTTTCCGTATGTCCTGGTGTCCGTCCGTGTGAGTGTCCTTGTCTATCAGTTTATCTTTGTGTCGTCTCTTGCTTCCTCTCTGTCCCGCTGGCGTATTTCCAAAATGCACATGGCAGCAGCAACTGCCGGTCTTTTCAGCCAATCACAAGTCGTCATACATATTTAACAACCAGCACGCGCACAACAATAAACTTGTATAAGAATTTAATAATAATAATTCTAACATAGTGTAATAATATAGTATAAATTTAGTATAATCTATTTAAACAGAGTAATGCAAAATGTAGGCAATGTAGAGCAATGAATTTGACCAAATTGCACAGCCAACTTTACGCCTGTTAAATATGCATGCCGACTTGTGATTGGTTGAATAGACCGGCAGTTGCGGCTGCCGTGTACACTTAGGAAATATGCGTCCCGCTATCTGTATGTTTTTATTTGTAAGTAGGCCTGTGTGTCTCTCTGCCTACCTGTTTGTTTCACTATATGTATCTGTATGTTTCTCTTGATGTGCATGTTTGTGTCTCTGTGTACCTGGATGTTTCTCTCTGTGTATCTGAATGTTTCCATTTGTTTGTAGGTCTATGTGTCCCTCTCGGTCTACCTCTTTGTATCCCTGTGTGTATTTGTCTGTCTCCCTCTGGTCTTTTTCGTTCCGTCGGTTTCTGGAGTAATTTTCAGGTATTTTTCGACCGGTGCCTTTCTATGACTCCTCTTCCTTCCTTCACCACCAACAGCAGCAGCAACAACTCCATCACGATCATCGTCAGTTGCAGCAGCAACCGCAGTTGCCCTCGGGGCGATAACTCAGAGTGAAAGAAATCGGCTTCAGTTCTTCTCCTTGGCGTCGACTGTTTTCAGTCGCTGTCCGTTGACTTTGTTCATAGAAACTTCGTCGCTGAAACTAAATGAATAGTCTCTCGTCGATGATCGTCTCGTCCAGTTTGCTTCATGCCAATTAGGTACATCAACGACCACACAGCGGCAGCACTCTTGTTTATGAAGAGCACTTTAAAGAAATCTATTATCTTTCATTCTCTTTATCTCGTTTCTTCTGTCCATCTAGCCCTTCCTCTGTCTCTCTGTCTCTGTCTCTCTCTTTCTCTCTCGCCCTTTCCTCCTGCCGCTACTTATCCTTTCTGTCGTCTCTTTTCTCTTTCACTATCACCCTCGATCTCTTTCTTTCTCGCTCACTCTCATTCTCTCATTCTCTCTCTGTCTCTTCTCTTCCTTCTCTCTGTCTTTCTCTCTTCTTTCTCTATGTCTGTCTTCTCTTCTTTTCTCTCTCTCTCTCTTCGCTCTCTCTCTCTCTCTCTCTCTCTCTCTCTCTCTCTCTCTCTCTCTCTCTCTCTCTCTCTCTCTCTCTCTCTCTCTCTGTCTCTGTCTCTGTCTCTGTCTCTGTCTCTCTGTCTCTCTCTCTGTCTCTGTCTCTGTCTCTGTCTCTCTGTCTCTGTCTCTGTCTCTGTCTCTGTCTCTGTCTCTGTCTCTGTCTCTGTCTCTGTCTCTGTCTCTCTCTGTCTCTCTGTCTCTCTCTCTCTCTCTCTCTCTCTCTATATATATATATATATATATATATATATATATATATATATCCTTCTAATTTGCATTCTAACTGTCTTCCTTTCGTTTTATCTTTTTTCATTATTTATTTCTGTCTGTAATATTTATTCTCTTCTGCATGCTTTGTCCACTCTTCCTCCGTTCTCTTCCCTTCAACCATCGCTGCTTGCTTTCTTTATTTCTTCTTCTCATCCTTCCTCTCTTTTCTCCGTGTTCTGTTTGTCTTTGTCTGTATGTGTGTCTGTCTGTATGTATGTCTGTGTATCTGTGTACATCTCTGTGTCTTTGACTGTGTGTCTGTGTGTACCTGCGTGTGTTTGCATGTCTGTGTATCTGTGTATCTGTCTCTGTGTCTGTCTGTCTGCCTCTGTATTTTTGTTATGTCATCAACCTGCAGTCGACTTATGTGGCGTGACATACAGCGAGTTCTATTTTTCATTCCTTGTGAGTTCCTTCTTGATTTCTCTTACCAAGTTATTGTTCATCTTCTTTCGAGACGTTGCTGTCATTCAGGTCAGGACTTAAACTCATCTTTCTCAACCGATCCGTCGTCTTTTCTCCTTCGCTTCTTCATTTTCACTTTAGTAATGGGTTACGGGGCGAAGTGCGGCATTACTGGAGACCATCAATCGAACCTCGGATTTCACTGCTGCGCACATATCCTTAGATACTCGATCTTCTCTGTTTCTCGTAGTTCTTCTTTTCCCTTCATATCGTCTCTCTTGAAGAATATCACTGTGAATACTTTCATCGTTATTTGTTATTGGTTATTATTATTATTTCTTCAGTTATTACTATTATTGGGGAGGGGAATAAAGCAATGGTAAGACTCATGGCCAGGAGAGCATTAGATCCCGGATCGATATCCATAACCCCCTCTAAAGCGAGCGCCTTACATGGCTGCCAAAACGCGTGTTTAATTAAGATCTTGATTGTACTTCATGTTTCAATGTAATCTTACTGCGTACTTGTCGGCTTGAATTAATAAAGAAGATTATTATTATTATTATTATTATTATTATTATTATTATTATTATTATTATTATTATTATTATTATTATTATTATTATTGCTACTACTATTATTATTATTTTATATGTAATTATATCATGTAATTTATTTCACTAATATGTATATATTTTGCATCACATTTTAGTATATTTGAAGAAGCTTTGTATATTATAGTACTAATATTTAATATTCCACTGGATTTAGAAGACGCACGACTAATCTTATAAAAATTATCTGGAACTTTTACTGCTACTGCCACAAGTATCGCTACTATTACCAATAATAATAATGGTAATGTCACCATGCACCATCACTATCACCACCACTATCATCGCCACCACCACCCCACCACCACCACCACCACCACCACCACCACCACCACCACCGCCACCACCACCACCACCACCACCACCACCACCGCCGCCACCACCACCACCACCACTGTTACTACTAGGCTTACTACTACTGATACTGTTACTTGCTGTCATATTTGTGCAGCTGAAGACGACTCAGTTGGATGGACTGATTCTGTACAGTGGCTATGGATTCGGAAAGGACTTCATGGCGGTCGAGCTCTCCGGCGGACACCTGCGCTATGTATTCGACGTGGGGAGTGGCCCTCGAACGGTCGAGGCCCGCAGTTTTCAGCCCCTCAACGACAACGACTGGCACGACGTGTCCATCCTTCGACCGACGGTCAGTCAGCACATCGTCCGAGTGGACGAGACGTCGACGGTGGACAATCTGCCGGACACTCGCTCTGTCCACTACGACCTTCTGGCCGACGACCTGTACATCGGCGGAGTGGGCAGGGCGATGTACAACAGCGGTCAGCTGCCGAAGCAGGTGCGCAGTCGCCTCGGCTTTCAGGGCTGCTTGGCGTCCATCGATCTCAACAACCAGTGCTGGAACATCGATGAACATCATGCCGACATTCCGAAAGAGTTCAAGGACTTCGTAACCAAAGGATGCGAAGGTAGGTCTTGCATTATACATTGTACAGCAAACTCATTATTATTAGCGATCTTCACCTGTTGTCGCCGGTAGGTCTTGCATTATACATTGCACAGCAAACTCATATTATTAGCGATCTTCACCTGTTGTCGCCGGTAGGTCTTGCATTATACATTGCTCAGGAATCTCATATTATTAGCGATCTTCACCTGTTGTCGCCGGTAGGTCTTGCATTATACATTGCTCAGGAATCTCATATTAATAGCGATCTTCATCTGCATGTTGTCGCCGAGACGTTGTTTCCTTTGTTTCAATTTCTAATAAGCACAACTGCTGTGTGTTGTTGATTTCCCTGTGATCGCAACTGTAAACAAGCTAAGTCACAGGAACCAGCTTGTTGACACTTTGACAGTCGTTCAATAAAAAACAAAATCGGTGAGGCAGTTATGGTAAAAATGTAACGTTATAAATAGCAACTTAAAGACGGTTGCTATTATATTGCTATCAGAAGTACTAATGATAATTATGCAAACTGCTCATTAATGGGACATTACGATTACTCTTTCATGCTGACATCTTGCACCAATTTAGAACGCTTTCCTGCTCTCCTCACGGGAACACCGAGTGAAGGACAGGCTTGTCTAATGGAGGTCGCGCCCTTTATCAGTAGGCATTCTGTTTATGCATTCTCTGTCATTCGCTGACCGTGTTCAAATCAGAGAAGCACCTTCGCCCATACAATTCCTCCTATTGCAATTCCTGTCTATAATATTCTTCACGCCAATATTCCGCTGCAATTCTTATCCCTTATCCTTCGATTGCAATGTTTTCCTATAGGCCATTGTTCCAATCTCCATGCCAAGCGCATTAATACCTCGTAGGGAATACTAACCAGCCGTCTTACGGTAGAGACGTTACAATAATTTCATAAAGTCAGTTAACGGTGACACCGGAATCGCCGTCAGTTTAACCCACGGAACAGTATCTCGACGAAGCAGGAGTGGCCCTTGGGGTGGATTTTGAACTGACGCGGATTTCGGATGATTGATGTGAGTTGAACGACGAGGCTGAGCCGCATTCTGACCCGTAGCATGACAAATGATTATCCGAAATAATTGGATGAATTGCTCTGCTCTCCGTCTGAGCTCTTTTCCTGTAGTCAGGCGCCGAATCCCCGACCTTCACACTGACCGGTCGACCAGGACCTGATCGGACTATCGATCATTAGAATCAATCGCTTAAAATATGTAGAAACAAGAGACGGATCCATTTAGTGAAGCAGAGTTTCGCGATCCAGACAGATGGAACAGAGAGACAATCTGGACGTGGAACAGAGAAAACTGGAGATCTCTGTTTCATCTCTGCCACCTGATTCCTATCTTCGAAGGCTAATTTTTAAAGAACTTGATCTCAAATGAAATTAGAAATTGACTTCATAAGAGACCAACCTGTTTAATTAATCGATTACTGTACATCGCATGAAATTAAATCACGTTACATCAGCGTGGGACACGGTCGCCGATTGGTTAGGGCGCTCGCCTTGTAACGCGGATAGTGGGTTCGAGTCTCCTCTCAGACATTTATTTGGTAGGAACTCTGAGCAAGTCCTTCACTCACAGTTGCTCAACGCCATTGATTGATTCCTGATCATTGGATAATAAATGCGTAATAATAATAATAATGAGATAGTGACAGACAAGGGCAGGAGGAAGCAGAAAAAAATACAGAGATAAGACGAAGATATAAAAGAGATAAGACAAAGATAAAAAGGAGACAAGACGAGGATAAAACTATACAAGAGGAAGGCAGAGATAGAGACAGACAGACAGACAGAGACAGAGAGCCGTAAACGACAAAGCACCAAAGAGAGATTGGCAAATATTGTTTTCTCGCCATCATTATAGATCAAAACGAGAAGTTTTAGACAAATTGGTCACTTCAGAAAGCACGGCCAAACAATCGGAAACAAACCGAGCAGGCGGCAGAACATCAAAGGCGGTGGCGGCGGCGGTTTCTTTAGAAGCGATTGTCAGGCGTATACAAGACCAAACAATTCTAAAGAAACACTGAAGCCGCACGAGTCTTCGAGATGTTAAACCGCGAACTACTCCGTGTCTATTCGTCGTCGCCTCTAGTTCATGCTGCTCATCGCTTTGATGCACACATCAGCCTAATTGTCTGAACGACTAATGTGGAAGGATTCATCATAGTCCATCAATGATGCATCAAAGAATTCCCTCCTTTATGTATAATTATAATCTATATAATAGACATGCTTGCAATACATACTCATGGTAGGCCTACAACCTATTAGACTATGGGTACGTATAGGCACATAATTATACATAAATGTGTAATGGGGAGAAGGTTGGAGGTGAACGTGTTATTAATATAGCAGGCAGGTATACGTTCTGGCGTTCTTACGGTTCACTCGCTGTGGTGGCTACGACAGATCGCCTTGCTATATGGCCGCGGCTCGACCTAAGAGGGTCGACTGGATGCTATCTTATTAATGTCCAACGGACTGAAGACGTACGGTAGTTGAAGACTATTCAAGGAGCACGGTGTAGAGTATGTTACGACGACTGATTATCGTTATTTAACCTATCTCTCAACGAATTACACGAATTACATGTTTAAGGATCAACGTTTATATATATACAGAAGTACCTACCGCCGGCTGTAAGCTTAGCCACTGACGCAGTCAACAAGATCTAATTGTTTTTGCCAAGCTAGTCTTTAGTTGGTTCCTCGATTAGTCAGATAACTACCGTTGTTCATTGCTCTCTCTCTCTCTCTCTCTCTCTCTCTCTCTCTCTCTCTCTCTCTCTCTCTCTCTCTCTCTCTCTCTCTCTCTTTCTCTCTCTCTCTCTCTCTCTCTCTCTCCTCTCTCTCTCTCTCTCTCTCTCTCTCTCTCTCTCTCTCTCTCTCTCTCTCTCTCTCTGTCTCTCTCTCTCTCTGTCTCTCTCTCTCTGTCTCTGTTTATATCTGTCTGTTTGTATCTGTCTATATATCTGTTTATATGTGCTGCTTATATGTCTGTCTGTTTATATCTGTCTGTTTATATCCGTCTATCTCTATCTCTGTCTGTTTATATCTGTCTGTTTATATCTGTCTATGTCTCTCTCTGTCTGTTTATATCTGTCTGTTTATATCTGTCTATGTCTCTCTCTCTGTTTATATCTGTCTATATATCTCTCTCTGTTTATATTTGTCTGCTTATATGTCTGTTTCTATCTGTCTGTTTATATCTGTCTGTTTATATCTGTTTATATCTGTCTATGTCTGTCTCTGTCTTTTTATATCTGTCTGTTTATATCTGTCTGTTCATATCTGTCTGTTTATATCTGTCTGTTTATATCTGTCTATTTATATCTGTCTGTTTATATCTGTCTGTTTATATCTGTCTGTTTATATCTGTCTGTTTATATGTGTCTGTTTATATCTGTCTATTTATATCTGTATGTTTATATCTGTCTGTTTATATGCGTCTGTCTTTCTTCGTTCCGCCTATACTTCGATGTGTCATCGCTCATTGGTCTGGATTGGTGGTGATGGTCTTCATGCGTGCGTCGGTTTGTCAGGTAACATGCATTGATGCATGTTTTCCATCAAACTTTTGACGCCACAGAAGTAAACCTTACAACTGTATAACCAGATATATATGTAGGCCTATATATATATATATGCATACCTTTGCGGTACTATTAATACTGAGATAGTAATGTAAGGCCTATGAATACATTCATGTTTAGGCCTACTGAGTCTCTCTATATATATGTACATATATATATATATACTTATGTAAGCATGAGTGGACCAGTTGTAAAGATGGAATGGGTTCTGAGTTTAATACGGATGAGGAGATAAGATTTCGATAATTAATTTCGACGATAATTAATTATTTTCTTCATTATCGTTGTTATAGTCACTTCGCTTCTCTCTTACCTATCTATCTATCTATCTATCTATCTATCTATCTATCTATCTATCTACCTATCTATCTATCTATCTATCTATCTATCTATCTATCCATCCATCCATCCATCCATCCATCCATCCATCCATCCATCCATCCATCCATCCATCCATCCATCCATCCATCCATCCATCCATCCATCCATCCATCCATCCATCCATCCATCCATCCATCCATCCATCCATCCATCCATCCATCCATCCATCCATCCATCCATCCATCCATCCATCCATCCATCCATCCATCCATCCATCCATCCATCCATCCATCCATCCATCCATCCATCCATCCATCCATCCATCCATCCATCCATCCATCCATCCATCCATCCATCCATCCATCCATCCATCCATCCATCTATCTATTTCTATCTCTCTCTGGTCTTTCTCTTCCTCTCCTATTGTCTACCTTGTCCCTGTCGTTTTCTCTGTCTCCCTCTGTAAACCAGTCTTGCTCTTCCACCACCGAGGGATGGTGGATCCATCGTGGATCTCTAGTTTCACGGTTGACTGACTTCCTAAATCAAAGCACGCAATTATTACAGGCGATGTTTACGAGCCAGTGGATCGACGGTCAAGCGGATTTTTATCCATATACTCTTTGTCTGGTCTTTACAATATTATATGTTCATGGTCTGTTAATCGTCTATGTTCATGGGCTCGTGTTCGTCTGTGCTAGTGGCCCTGTAGTCGTCAGTGTTCATGGTCCTGTGTTTGTCTATGTTCATGGTCTGGTATTCATTTGTGTTCATGGTCTGGTATTATTTGTGTTGATGATCTGGTATTCATTTGTGTTCATGATCTGGTATTCATCTGCGTTCATGATCTGGTTTTCATTTGTGTTCATGATCTGGCATTCATCTGCGTTCATGATCTGGCATTCATCTGTGTGCATGATCTGGAATTCATCTGCCTTCATGATCTGGTATTCATCTGCGTTCATGATCTGGTATTCATCTGCGTTCATGATCTGGTATTCATCTGTGTTCATTGTCTAATATCATGAATCTGTCTTCATTGTCTGGTATTCGTCTGTCTTCATTGTCTGGTATTCGTCTGTCTTCATTGTTTGGTATTCGTCTGTCTTCATTGTCTGGTATTCGTCTGTCTTCATTGTCTGGTATTCGTCCGTCTTCATTGTCTGGTATTCGTCTGTCTTCATTGTCTGGTATTCGTCTGTCTTCATTGTCTGGTATTCGTCTGTCTTCATTGTCTGGTGTTTGTCTGTGTTCATGATCTGGTACTCGTCTGTGTCCAGGGTCTGATATTCGTTTTTGGTCTTCAAACGTGATCATGTTCTGGTATTAACCTGTGCCAATGGTCTGGCATTCTTCTGTTCTCATTGGGGTCTGGCATGTTCGGTCTTCTTCCGTGGTCTTGCCGTCATTTTCTGTTTCTGTAAATGATCTGAACTTGCACTCGCAATTGTCATCTGAAATTTGTATAGCGACCTTTAAGCGAAATCATTTAGAGGCGATCACTATTTTGGCCTAGACTGGAGTACTGGGACACGGTGGCAGATTGGTTAGTGTGCTCGCCTTGTAAGGCGGAGAGTACGGGTTCGAGCCTCCTTGAGGCGGTTACTTCGTGTATAGGGACCCATTGATCAGCATCATCGAATTAGAATGTGGTCCTAATGATGATCTTCATATTCATATAATGTCGTCCTCATATGCGATGTTCTTATAAACAGCATCATAGTTGTGTTAACTGACCATCTATACATATAATATCCATATAGTGTCCGTCTGTCGGGGGACGCTACGTCACAAACGAGTTCTGTTCTTTTGTGAAACATAAACCGTTTGTCTTGACGACGGCGATAACCAACGATACATATAGGCCTATAATATGACGTCATAATATGACGGGCAAATACACTAGTATATTATATTTGTCGATCGTTTCTGAAAGACGTAACAACTCTTTTTTCCTCTCAAAGGTCGCATGTAAACACTTGGAGCGGAAACAATACTTGGACTTCATGCATGTCTCGATTGTCTCATGTTTCTTGGTTTAGTTCAGAAACAGAAGCTAACATGTAGGATTAATCTGGATTAGTTCAGGAACAGGAAACAATGCTTATATTATGACGTGAACATGTGGTTATATTATGAAGTGATCATGTGATTATATCATGACGTAAACATCTGATGTATAATTGTATGTTATGACGTCAGCATCTTATTTATATTATGACGTAAACACGTGATTATAGTTAATAAGCAGAGTATGACGTCGGTCGGCCAAAGCTATCTAAAATTCGACGTAGATGAGTTCTTTGGGGTCTTTTTTATTAGGTTTTTGCTATCTTTGTTCTGTGCCAATAACATGTGTATTGCTTCATTATCTTAGCAGAAGTGACTAAGCACGCTTACTACTGCTACGGAGACCGCTATCTTTATTGATCGAAGAAAACAACGAACTGGAGCTGATCTAAGGATTGTTCAGAGCAAATAATCTGTCTTATTTTGGATAAAACTAATTTCCTTTTGTAATGTTCCAGTGTAAGCCTCTTTACAATATAAATGTAGACACTATCTTTTTTGGATAGATGCCGTTGTTTTGTAAACGGGGGCGTGCGAGCATTCGTTTTATTAGACTCTATATGCCTTCTACGTGCAATCTCACAGACTTCTATGCCTTGTACCAGGTTCCTGGTTTTCTCTTTGCTAGTAGTATCTATAGTGGTTAATTAAACCCTTTGTATGCCAGAATCGTTATTGTCTCATCCTAAACATAGATTTGTCTTCATAGTTTTTAAGCTTTGATTTCTAGTAATACAAATAAAAAAGTTCTCGAATGTTCGACTATTCTAAAAACAGAACCAAATTCCTTGACTTAGCCTAAACATCTAACGCCGACACACTGAAGCACACAACAAACATTCTCCTAAATCCTATCACCCGACTCTTCCTGGGGTTGCATGTAGAATACCCACACATAAAGCGATCCTAAATAAAACCAGCCAGGCGATCATTTGTTTCAGCGAAGGCGTAAGCTTTATTTATGCCTTCGATTATGAATTTTTAGGCGAAATATTCGCGCCATATTAATTTCCCCAGAAATCGTCATCAAAACGAAACCATCTTCGGTTTCCGGCCGAACGCCGTCGGCTTTTTAAGAATTGAATCTTCCGCCGACGAGATATTATCGCTAATAAAACCGTGATCGGTCGAACATCAGCAAATATGGCCGCCTGCTGCTGCTGCTGCACCTGGCGCGCGTCCTTAACGCGATTATTATGGCGACGGTTACCATGACGACGGCGCCATTACGCGGGCGATCGGAAAGAAATTGGATGCCAGTTCGGCTGTGCATTCTCATCGATCGATTAATTATCGGAGATGGTCTCTTCTTGCATGTGCGACTCACTCGGGAAAACGATCTTCGAGGGACGCAGAGCCATAAACGACCGGTCGAACGACTGTGTGGACACGAGAGAAATATGGAGTCAATCTGGAAAAGTTCGGCCCTGCTCGTTTCCGCATAGAAAACGAATGACTTGGAGCAGGAACGGCCCTCCGACCGACCGCCTTAAGGGGCGATTTGTGGTTGAGAGCTTCGTCGGGTATGGACCTGTTGACAGGAGCGAAATGAACGGGGAAATTGCATCCCGGTGGAGGGCTTGTTTCTAACAACTATAGTAAGTCTCGCCGTTCGCAAAAAATCATACTGTCTTTACAATCATGGCTACAGGCCACTTATCCCCCACGCTATAGTTGTTGCAATAGCCAATAGCGTGCCAGAGCGTTACTGAAAGAGGTCTTGTGGCCCAGCGTTAATGACAGAAGTCCAGTGGCCCAGCGTTAATGACAAAAGTCCAGTGGCCCAGCGTTAATGACAAAAGTCCAATGGCCCAGCGTTAATGACAAAGTCCAATGGCCCAGCGTTGATGACAAAAGTCCAATGGACTTAGAGTCATCGGCAAATGTCTATTGAACCAGCGTTACTGGCAGAGGCCTAGGGGCTCCTCGCTACCGGTATATGCAAAATAATTCATTTGGGGTAGGTCTAGTGGCCCATCATAACAGGCATATGTTATGGCATTGCGTTAATTGCATAGGTCTGTTAGTTCAGCGTTGATCTAATGGTCCAACCGTTACTAACAAAGGTCCAATGGTACAGCTTAATTGTCCTAGGTCTAAGAGCTGAGCGTTACCGTTATACGAGGTCTATAATGGCCCAACGTAACTGGCAGTGGTCTAGTGTCAGGGTGCCATCCGAAAGACCGTCCACTGCTGGTCGTCGAGGACGCACTGACTGACGAACTGGTCAGGCGTAAATAAGTCGATCCAGTGGATGAATGGAGTAGGAGTCTATCGGATGTGTTGTGTGTCTTCCTCACGATTAACAGTCTTCACTCGTTAGTCGCAGATAAATCTCCGACGACGACATAGAACAGCAAACGACCGACCGTCCGATCCACCGATGAGCCGTCGGCCGAGTGGGAACAGTTAAACAGAGAATACGGAATAAAGACGCTTCGCTGGTAATTAAGACGGTTTGTCATGAGTCGTTAAACCGTCACCAGTGGGCGACACCAGCGAAGAGTGTAGTTGCGAATATTTATTTATTTGTCGTCGATCCGGTCCGACCCCAATCAGACCCGTCTTTAGGAGCGACAAGAGAGGCGCATGCGCGACAGCCCAGGCTCTGATTAATTTCGATTCGCTATAGGGTGCTTCTGTCTGTCTGTCTGTCTCTTTGTCTCTCTCTGTCTCCACTTTGTCAGTATGTCCGCCTGTCGCTGCCCTCCTCTTCTTTGTCTCGCACTCTCTTCGTTTTTGTTTCTCTCGATCTCTCCGTTTTCCCTTTGTCTCTCTAACACTTTATCTTTCTCTCTTTGTCTCTGTTTCTCTATCTTAATGTCTCCATCTCTTCATGCCTTCGTTTGTTTGTGTGTCTGTCTGTCTTTCTCTCTGTAAAGCTTCACCTCGAACTTATCACCAAATGCCGTTAAATTAACAGAATCTTAATTAGCCAAGTCGATTTATTACGACCCGTTTGTTAATTGAGTCATTGGCATCGAACACACGCCTGGATTACCCACAACATATGTGCCTCCGAGGCCACTCCTCCTCTGCTGCGTTCATTTAACCACTCACTCAGATCACGTGCATGCTATGCCACACCCAATGATCCACTGATCCATCCATACATCGAGCCATCCTTTGGACCCTTCGTCCGTCAATCCACCCATCAATCAATCAATCAATCAATCAATCAATCAATCAATCAATCAATCAATCAATCAATCAATCAATCAATCAATCAATCAATCAATCAATCAATCAATCAATCAATCAATCAATCAATCAATCAATCAACCCGTTTGTCCCATCCGTCCATCTGTTCCTCCGCGTGATCATTTATCCATCAATCAATCAATCCATCAATCAAGTATCCGCCCATCTATCCACCCATCCGTCCATCTATCCACCCATCCGTCCATCTATCCACCCATGCGTCCATCTATCCATCCATCCGTCCATCTATCCATCCATCCGTCCATCTATCCACCCATCCATCTTTCCATCCATCCGTCCATCTATCCACCCATCCGTCCATCTATCCACCCATACGTCCATCTATCCACCCATGCGTCCATCTATCCATCCATCCGTCCATCTATCCACCCATCCATCCGTCCATCTATCCACCCATCCGTCCATCTATCCACCCATCCGTCCATCTATCCACCCATCCATCTTTCCATCCATCCGTCCATCTATCCATCCGTCCATCTATCCACCCATCCATCTTTCCATCCATCCGTCCATCTATCCACCCATCCATCTTTCCATCCATCCGTCCATCTATCCACCCATCCGTCCATCTATCCACCCATCCGTCCATCTATCCACCCATGCGTCCATCTCTCCATCCATCCGTCCATCTATCCACCCATGCGTCCATCTATCCATCCATCCGTCCATCTATCCACCCATCCATCCGTCCATCTATCCACCCATCCGTCCATCTATCCACCCATCCGTCCATCTATCCACCCATCCATCTTTCCATCTATCCGTCCATCTATCCATCCGTCCATCTATCCACCCATCCATCTTTCCATCCATCCGTCCATCTATCCACCCATCCGTCCATCTATCCACCCATCCGTCCATCTATCCACCCATCCGTCCATCTATCCATCCATCCGTCGATCTCTGACCAAGTGAATGATTCCGATTGTGAGTTGATGCGCTCTTCATTGCAATGTTCTTTCATACGCCTGCAGTCCGTTCATTCGAGGCTAGGTGTTGATCTGCATACGCAATATTACAGGGCTACATAAAAAGAAATATTGAAGGATTTACACGCGCAATTTGTTGCCATCAGTGACAATATTAATGGTTGGGCCAGTAGCCGCTTAGGATATGGACGTATATAAACTCATATCATATATATATGTATTCGTCCGCGAATATATATGTGTTACAACTTGCATACATTATAGGGCCTACATAAATATTATCACTATTACAATTATTATCATTATTATTTCCCCGAGGTCCATCTGATCCTTCGGGATTGCAAAAATTAGGGGAGCGTTGTTCTGGAATCATAGCAGATGGTTTTGGCATTGTTATTATTTATTATGGTCCCTCGTGGACTTGGATATTAATCTGTTGATATGTTATTCCAGGAAATCAGGCCTCGTCCTCCGCCATGTCAATATTATTACTATATTATTATTTTATTACTTCAGTTGTTATTGTTAGGCTATATGTGTGCTATATAATTCTTACGCATTTATGAAGCGCCACTATCTAATCATCCACTTTCTAAGCATCGACAGGAGTGGCGCTATTGGACGTTTGAACTTCCCCCGGGGGAGTGAACTTGAAGAAGAAGAATATCGACTAATGACCAAGCATCAGTCGATATCGCTGATCAACTGCGAATGAAGAACTTGCTCAAGTAGCTCAACTTGCTCATACAGTAGGTTAACCGTCTCAGGGAAGGAGGCTCGAACCCGTACTCTTCGTATTACGAGGCGAGCGCTCTAACCAATCTGCAAACGTGTTCCATAATACATACAACAGACGTTTCTTGGCGTCTTTCAGTGTCACGAGCACTATACAGAATTGCGCGTGACGATCATACAAGGCCTGTGTTGGGCGCGTGTCGTTTCACCGGAGTTAATTGTCACGCGTGACAAGACCAGCGGTGGTTAGATCTCCTTCATCAGCCATCGTCCGCGTTCGTATATTGTCGTCATGAAAAGCTGATTGCCTTAATTCTGCAACTGAAATTCGACTCAGACGACGCGGCTGCGACAAATGCGCTCCAGTCACAGACCAAGTCAGCCGGAAAAATAATTATCATTGGCGCACTACGAACGAACTAGTTATTTCCGCTAATAAAACTACAAGATAGCGAAACAGAATGAGTAGGAGGAGGAGAAGGAGTAGGAGGAAGAGGAGGAGGAGGAAGAGGAGGAGGAGGAGGAGGATGGTAGGGAAAGACCGGAGGATGGTTGAAGATGAGCAAAAAGGAAGTTGTGAGCGTAGAAGAGGAGATGAAGTATATTAGGAGGAGGAAGAGGAAGATGATGATGTTGATAAGAAGCTGCAGTGTATATAGTAGCGTTCGCATGGAATGGAATTGATCGGTGTGTTTTATGGAGCAAAGCACAGATACGTGGAAAAACAGAACAACATTCTTAAATATATACTAACTAATAGCATGCTATATATATATGTAGGCCTATACATGTGTTAGATCTGCAGCATATAACTATATATATATAATATAGTATATAACTATATCTATGCAATCTGTGTATAAAGACACATATTAGTATACGCGTATATATAATATGTTAGACCTGCACTTTATGTACTACACATGCAGTCTTTGTATGTATATTTATATATAAATGATAATGATTTCGATATATATATATATATTGCACATAACATGTGTTGGATCTGCAGTATATATCTACACATAGTCTGTGTAAGAAGATGAAAGGCTTTGTTCATTCTGATTGTTGCTTCTTTTCAACGGCCTCGTGCATGTCTGCTTAGAGTATTGTCACGAAGCGCAGTATTAGTTGTCGGCCTCGATGTATTATGGTCAGTCCTCTCCTGATGGACAGCCAATCTTCAGACATTGAGACGAAAAGGATCGCCATCGATAAATGATAATGATTTCGATGAAAGAAGTGACGACGACGACAGTTATTATGACTATAACGCTAATGATAAATTCGTCATAATTATTCCAATAAAAATAATGATCAAAATGTGAAGGATAATGCAACGACAATGGCAGCCATGTTGATAATGATAATGACAACTACGACGAGTCGATTATGACTGATAATGATAATGATGATGATAGCGCCAAAGATCATGATGATAATCATAATCACATTTGTAGGGAAATTACCACGAATACTGTCTAGAAATAGCGTAGAGAATCGGTCAAGAATTGTGGCCTTAAACGCGACACCGAACGCTGAAATCTGATTCATCGGCATAGAGTAGACTTCTCGGCAACAAATGCTATCGATAAGTCGGTTGTCTACACTAGTTTCAGGGAACACTTTGTTGCCAAAAACATCCACTTTAAGTTCTTTAACGCAGGGAACTTAGCTCCATAGAGGATATAAGCAAATAGTCAACACTTTGGGCTAGCACGGTCCGTACACGGGGACCTTAAGTGACATGGCACCCTTTCAAACGGGCAGCAGTGGTGATCAATGATCTCACCAGATCAGTACAATGAAGTATGATCAGGGTCAAGGCCACATGGTCGCTATAGAAAAACGTATATATTTACACTTCACTGTTTATATATGACGATGCTGCTGATAATGGTTGTACTTGATGAGAGATGAGATCCTTGATCACCGCTGCTGTCCGTTTGAAAGGGTGCACGCACGCCATTGAAGGTCTCCGTGTACGGACCGTGCCAGCCCAAAGTGATGACTATTTGTTTATATCCTCTATTAGCTAGCCATGATGGCAATGACAATGTTGACGAGAATCGTACATGAAACATTGCAGCATTGAAGGGTTGTGCTAATAAGAGTTTGTCTGCTTGAGCTGTGACCAACTGATTGTCATCAGTCTGCTCTTATCGATGTTGACCTGAATATGGTGTTGGCTTTGGTGCGTCAACGGTTGATGCCGCCTTGTGCAGTAAAAACCGGCGCAATAGAAGTTACTAATCTATACATATAGTTTCCTTATATGCAAATTTGTCCTGGTATAACGCTACGTCACAAAGCCTTTCTGTTCTATTGTGAAACCGTTTGTGACGTCACTATACTGTCGTCTTGACGACGGTCGTCTTGACGACGGCGTTCAGAACATTTTAACCAACGTCATAATTATGACGGGCAAATACACTAGTTAATAATAAAACTGATAGTAATCGTTCGTTCGTTGGCTGTTGAACGGAGTGTAGGTCCGAAGAACGAATGTCGTGAGGAGTCATGTCAGAACGGAGGCATCTGCCAACAACACTGGGACTCCTTCAGTTGCCTCTGCGACCAAACATCCTTCACCGGACCCACCTGCAGTGACGGTCAGTTACAACGACGACAGCAACGACGACGGCAACGACAACATGATTGACAACAATGACGACAACGACAACAAGATTGACAACAGTGACAACAATAACGACGAAAAGAGTGACAACAATGATGACAACGACGACAAGATGTAGCACAGTTATAAATAACAACAACAGCCGTAGTAACAACGACAATGATGATGATGATGATGATGATGATGATGATGATGATGATGATGATGATGATGATGATGATGATGACGATGATGATGATGATGATGATGATGATGATGATGATGATGATGATGATGATGATGATGATGATGATGGCGATCATGATGCGAGGCCGACGAAGGTGGATGATGATGATGACAACGATGTTGCTGAGTATGATGTACAGTAGTGATGACTTGATGCTGTTGTTTTGCCTGCGGCCGATGACGATGATGAGGATGATGATATTGGTAGATGATAATGACGAGGACGATACAGACAATAATGAGAAGATCTCGATAAGATAAACCACTCCTATTTGCCCTTCCGGAAACCTATGAAGATTCGTTGTTGTCTGTTTGTCACTCATTCCTTTTCTTGTTCTTGTTCTTCGTCTTCAAATTCATCTTCTTCTTCAGGAAATTCACATTTATAAATGTCACTCTTAATTCCAGGAGAAAATTGCTCTGTCAGTCTTTCTGTCTATCTCTCTCATCCTAAACGCGACTTTTTCTCCACTCCTATTTGCCCTTCCGCTCCTCCCCTCCACCTCCTCCTCCTACTCCTCCTCTTCCACTCCCATAGAACATAACGGAATGCAAATGAAGTCCTCTTCAAGGAAGCCAACGATGCGTGGTTGCAAGCCCGTACCTAGATACACAAAGCCATAAAAATGCATAATTATTATTTCATTCTACATGTTGAGTTGTAGCCTAATCAGCAGTAGTTAACGCTTTGCAATTTAGTGTTTATTTCAAGTGTTCATCTCAATTCCCGCCTTTCCATGCATCATGGCGCTTTTTAAAGAATAACCACTACTGCAGCTGCGGCGGCGGTAGAGCCATTAGGCTCTTGTTCGTCTTCCCCTCGCCCTCCTCCGACACCCTACCTCGGCTTTTAGGCCAGGGCCGAGGTGCCCGGTCCTGTTGCTGGGCTCCTCTGTTCGTCTTTCGGTCATTTGGTCCGTGTTTCGGTTACTCGGCCTCTGATGCTGGTGATGGTGGTGGTGGTGGTGGTGGTGGTTGTGGTGGTGGTGGTGGTGGTGGTTGTGGTGGTGGTGGTGGTGGTGGTGGTGGTGGTGGTGGTGGTGGTGGTGGTGGTGGTGGTGGTGGTGGTGGTGGTGGTGGTGGTGGTGGTGGTACTGCTGCTGCTGTACGAAATGACGTTGTTTTGTGAGCGGAAAATTGACGACTCCCATGGACCGAATCTATTTGTACGGTGGACTGGGTGAGCTGCAGCGCATTATCTTCTCTCGGACGCATAGTCTTGGACGGTCCATCAATTGCGCGCCCTTGATATGATTCCACCGCGAGGACCATACATACATCACGCATAGAACGCTACACGTGTCTACGTCTGCATTTCGTTTTATGGTATACTTCTGCAGGTGACCTGTTTATATTATAATTATGCGTGACGTGTAGAGTGTCTACGTTACATAATAGATATCCTGACCAACACGCTATCTGTTTATGTTACATATGTGCATATATATATATATATATATATATATATATATATATATATATATATATATATATATATATATATATATATATATATATATATATATATATATATATATACAGTGTTCGTCAGTAAACAACCGAGCCAATAACTGCGAAGATTTATGCGCCATGAAGCGTAAACAAAGCCGTCCATCATTTAACGTTGATGTTGGACTTTATTTCAAAGTCCGTGGTCAGCATTGACCTGACTACACATTCCGAGAATATCTCGAAGACCGACAGACTGCATGCATGGCATCTGGTGCTGCTTTGTAGGCCTTTTTCATGTATAAACAATATGGCTCTGCGTTCAATAACCTTGCCACTGCCTTTTCGGGTATTGCCAGCCCCAAGTCTGGATGAAGAGGAGGGCGACGCTAATCATTTTTGTTGGGACACAGCGTTGTTAAAGTGATTGGTTTCAATGCCAACGAACAACATAATCTTGAGGAGATAGGGTCGAAAAGAGAAAGTCGAGAACTTTCGAAAGTAAAAGAGAGTAATTGAAAACAATTGGAGTAATTGGTGACCAGTGATGGGCACTAAACTATTTTATTTTAGTTAAACTAAAATTATTTTCCAACTAAAAAAATTAGTTTAACTAAAGTTGGCAACTGATTTTGGAAATTAGTTAACTAAACTAAAAAAAAGTAGTTAAACTTTTTCCAACATTTTTCCAACTGTTTACGACAAACATTTTCACAATAACAGAGGTTAAGTGAACTGTAATAATGCACGGCGTTAATGACAATTTCACCTTCAAACTAAGCAATGTGTACTGTTAGCACACAATTACAGGCGTACTGTATGAATTTGAAAACACAGGCTGTTAATGCTAAAACCATGCAGTGTTAATCAATAAGTTTCGCGTTGAGTTGTTGACAGTGTTCAATGTTCACTGCAGAAAATAGTTGCGTATTGCTAATTTTTTTAGTTAAACTTTTTAGTTAGCAACTAAATTTTTTTAGTTAAACTATGGTTTTAACTAAACTATTTGTTTTTAGTTAAACTTCATCCTTAACTAAAAAAATTTAGTTAAACTAAAAGTTAGCAACTTTTTAGTTAACTATTGCCCATCACTGTTGGTGAGTGAATCTGCATACATGTGGGATTATCTAATTATTCTAATACTCTGTACGAGTATCAGATAATCATCCGGGGGTGTCAGATAATCATCCGGGGTGTCAGATAATCATCCGGGGGTGTGAGATAATCATCCGGGGGTGTCAGATAATCATCCGGGGGTGTTTGATTAAGATTCTGTGCTCCTTTTAGTTTTTCGTTTCTTATAATACGAATCTTCGTTTCCAATTACTCTCTGTTTGGCAATCACAAGACTAATTTCTGTGTGCGTGTAGTGTATTATGTGTATATATATGTAATTATGTATGTATTAATATATGTATGTATTTATGTAGGCCTATGTGTACATAGGCCTACATGTGTATAAATGTGTATATTATATATGCATGTATGTAGATACTGTATGTCTGGTATTATGTATGTTATATGTATGCATTGGGCCAATGTATGTATCTCATGGACGCGGATTGGGTGATATTCGTGAATACTTCAGCCAAATTTACTTCAACAGCTTATTTCTTGTAACAAATAGATCAACGTACCGAAAACCTATGGCGCAGATGAAAACAAAAACTCGTTTAATTTGTTCTTCCGTCCTTCGGACTTTCCAGCCATCATTCTGTCTGAAAGACAATAGCCTAAGTATTTCTGTCAATTGCTTTAATTCGCTGATACCTGTTAATAGTTTGTTTTATCTAAGACGGCTTCAAATGGGTCAGTTTCTCTTCTTTGATCTAAACTGCCCGTTTACGGCAGGCAAAGGAAAATGCTTCGAGACGCTGCAGCGACAAAACCCGGAGATGAAAATTGCATCAGCGACGCGGCTAATGGAATGCTCCACTGACATTAACGACTAATCGATGCTGGTCGGATTTCAAGCGAATGACCGACGAAGGTTTTAGTGCAGCCGATGTTTTCATTAAATTAAGACTTTTTACGACACAGGATCGTCGTTTTTCATGTAGCCTATAAGGCGTCTGGGTGTCATTACAAGTGACATGTTGGTTCTATCGCAGCTTCAATCTTTCATATCGGACCGTTGAACGAAATCTGTGACAATTGATCGTCGATCTAAGTAAGCCGCCGGAATGGAAGGTTGCTATGAGACGCGTCTACGCGTTGTTGCTAAGGACATGAAATAAAGGCATGATGTCATATATTACTATTTTGTGACTGTGCCTCACTATGGCTAATGCAGTTTGAGTTAAAGAATTTCTTGTGATATCTGCTTCGCTATGGGATCGGTTTTTTAAAGAAATCGCACAGTTTTTACGTATATCCGTTGTGGATTCATATATAAGTCTACAGAGGGTCATCTGTCATTTCACGATTCATTTCGGTAGCCTCATTGGAAACAGAATTGAGTCAACTTCTCCAGCCACAAACGCACCTTCGTTTAATATGTGCGTTCAGTGAGATAACATTTTTAAAAGATTGGAGTCTAAAGAGCACAAAATGACATGCGATAGTTACAATGGACCAATTTCAGGTGTGAATTTTGACATAACAAACCGACAACAGGTTTTCTTGGTCTCTGCCTATTTACTGTGCAACATTCTGTCACAGTTGTAGATCCTAAATATACTTAAGACACCACTCTTTCTCAAGTCGCTCTGACTATATCGTGATCCAGTTTATTTGGTATCATATCTCGTGTATCTTTCGAGTCTCCATTATCCACAGAAACACAGAAAGTCCTCTATTTCGTAGTGAAAGCGATTCTGTTTTAGTAACCCATTACACTTTATAAAGGAATCTGACTGTTTCCTGGGACAGAGCAGTCTCCATTTAGCTAGTGTTGCACGCCATTCACAATCGTAGAAATAAATGTCTACGGTTCCTTAACCTGGTAAATCTAGGAACTTTGATTAATTATATCTGTCTTTGTTCTTTTAATTTGGACGTAGATGTATATACATATACGTCTGTATGTGTGTATGTGGTGACATATCTACAAAAACATCTCAACCTGTATATATAGGGCATACAGTACCTATGCGAGAGATTTTCTCGACAGCGGCTGATTGGCTTATAACTTAAGATTTGTGGCGTATGGTCCTCTTTTGATTGCATCCGTGTGCCAGATGACCAATGACCATTCTGACATGATGACTGACCATCTTTACTGCAACCGACGGACGGACGGACGGGCGGGTGAACTGATGAAAGAGGGGCGTATTGATGCGCGCCTGGAAACGACGGGGCAAATTATTTCCCTTATCTAATAAATCAACGTCATAATTCGATCTTCGACGCCGTCAGATGACAGGTTCACACCCTAGGCACACAGAAATCATCGGCTTTTATTAATCGATACGTAGTAAAATGGGGCGTGTGGTCCCATCCGTGACAGCCCTTGTCATCGTCACCTTCACTGGACATTACACCCTCCAGCTCCGGCTGCTGCCGCTGCTGATACTGCCGCTGTCCAGCTGTTGTCCAGCGTCCCTGCACCCTAGAGGATGCAGTCGGACGGCGGCGTCTCAGATGATAAAGATCAAGACGTTGCCAACGACGACGAAGGAGCCTGGCTAATGTAAACGATTTTACAGAATATAAACACCTGATCTGAAGTCTGACGTAATGTGATTTACTTTAATCTGATCCAATCGAATCCAGTCAGATCTACTATGATCTGCCTAGAGCGTGTAATTATAAGCCTAGGATGATATTTTGAAATAAACGATGATTAAAGAAATATGACGAAAATATGGAGTCGGACGAGAACGCTTAAACGGTGTCGAGTCTATTTAAATAGATAAACTTCAATGTGCAAAGTATGCTCTGTTTAAAGACAATTTGCTAAGTCAGAGCCGCTAACGTCGAACTTTAACAGTTAAAGTAATCCTTAGACATGTCGCAGACCATTGGCTGTCCTCTTGTGGGCTCTCGCCTCGACTACATCGACTTTACTTTTGCAGGCATCTATCAGATCTTGAAGTCAACAGGCTACAATGCATCCAAAATTCTCTGTCTCGTGTGGTTCTGTGTGCATTTTCTCGCTTAAACACCTTAGCTCTAGTCTGGCTTCCTGTTGAATTCGGAATAAGATTTAAACTGGCCTGTCCTATCGATAAAGTTTCGCAATGGACTCTAACACATACCTTCAACCACTAATATCTCCTTACATTCCGCCACGCAGTCTGCGACCTTTGGGCATGAGTTTTTAGTTGAGCCTCAATGTAGCACTGTCATGGGCTCTCGTGCATTCATGTTGCTGCCCCTAAGGACTGGAACCGACTACCAATGTTTGTCCGATGCTCCAACTCTTAAACTTTGAGAAACGCTTCAACACTCAGTGTTTTTCAGTGGCTTTAAAGCTCTCAGATATCTGAGCTCCTCACCGAGAGACTGAAAAACAGTTCCTCATATTCGCATTCCTGTGACTTTTGCGCGCGTTAAACATTTTTTTAACGATGTTTGTGCTGCTGCTGCTACTGGTGATGATGAATATGATGACGATGATGATGATGTTAACGATTATGGAAGATGATGATGATGATGATGATGATGATGATCACGATGACGGATGATGATGATGATGGATGACGATGATGCATGATGATCATGATGTATGAGGATCATGATGGATGACGATGATGATGGATGATGACGATGATGATGGATGATGCATGATGATGATGATGCATGATGATCATTATGGATGACGATGATGATGGATGATGACGATGATGATGAACGATGATGATGATGGACGATGGATAGTGATGATGGATGATAATAATGATGGTGATGAATGACGATGATGGATAATGGACGATAATGATGATTATGAACGATGATGATGATGATGGATTATGATGATGATGATGGATAATAATGATGATGATGGTGATGATGATGACGATGATCATGGGTGATGGATGGATGACGGTTGGATGGTGGATGGACAATGGACGGCGGATCATGAAGGACGGATGATGATGACTGATGCATGCTGATGATTATGGATGATGATCATGATGGATGATGATGAACATGGTCGGTGACGATAATGGTGGATGGTGATGAATGATGATGGATGATGGTAATCCTGATGGATGATGATGATCATGATGATGAACGATGATGATGATGATGGATGATGATGACGGATGATGGTGATGGATGATGATAATGATGGATGACGATGATGACGGTGATGATGACGAAGATAATTATGACAATGACGATGGATATTATCGACGAATATCGATGATGATGATGGACGATGAAAATGATGATTTGTGATGATCACGATGATGGATGATGACGATGATGATGATGATGATGATGATAATGATGTCTATGATGATGGGTGATGGATGATGATCACGATGACGGATGATGATGATCATGATAGATTATGATGATGACGGATGATGATGATGATGATGATGATGATGATGATGACGATGGATGATAATTACGGTGATGGATGATGATGATGAATGAAGATTATGAAAGATGATGGTGATGAATTACGACGACGATCATGACGATGATGATGATGGATGATAACGATGACGATGATGATGGATGATGATGATGATGGATGATGACCACGATGATGGATGATTACGATGATGAATGATGATGATGGATGATAACGATGATGATAACGATGACGGATGATGGCGACGATAATGATGGAGGTTGATAGTGATAATGGATTATGAACACGGTGATGGACGATGATGATGGATGATGATGATGATGGATGATGATCACGATGATTTTGAATATTTACGATGATGAATGATGATGATGGATGATAACGATGATGATGATAACGATGACAGATGATGGCGACGATAATGATGGAGGTTGATAGTGATAATGGATTATGAACACGGTGATGGACGATGATGATGGATGATGATGATGGATGTTGACGATGACCATGGACGATGATGGATGATAATCATGGTAGATGATGATGATGATGACGATGCATGATGATTATGACGGATGATGATCATGATGGATGATGATCATGGATGACGATGGATGATGATGGATGATAATCATGATGCATGATGATAATGATGGATGATGATCATGGTGGATGACGACCATAATGGTCTTCTGGCATGATCCTTTAGTTGAGCCTCGATGGTGCAGTCATGGGCTGTCGTGCATTCATGTTGCTGCCCCTAAGGGATGGAACCGACTACCAATGTTTTTGACCGATACTCCAACTCTTTCTCAAACTTTGAGAAACGCTTCAACACTCACTGTTTCTCAGTGGCTTTAAAGCTCTCAGATATCTGAGCTCCTCACCGAGAGACTGAAAACCCGTTCTTCATATTCGCATTCCTGTGACTTTTGCGAGCGTTAAACTTTTGTGGGATCATAATGATGATGATGAGGTATGATGATGATGATGTTGGATAATGGATGATAATCAGCATGATGTATGATTATGATAGATGATGATGATGTTGGATGATGATGATGATCGATTATGAAGATTATGATGGATGATGATGATGGATGATGAACATGATAAATGATGATAATGTTGATGAGAATTGATGATGTTCATGATGGATGACGATGATGATGGATGATGACGATCATGATGGATGCTGATGATGGATAATAGACGATGATGATGATTATGACCGATGATGATGATGGAAGATGATGATGGACGATGGTGATGACGATGATGGATGATGATGATGATGATGGATTATGATGATGATGATGACGATGGATAATGATCGTGATGATGGTGATGATGATGACGACGATCACGGATGATAAATGGATGATGGTTGGATGGTAAATGCACGATAGACGATGGACGACGGATCATGATGGACGGATGATGATGACTGATGCATGATGATGATTGTGGATGAAGAATATGATGGATAATGATGATCATGATCGATGACGATGGTGATGGACGATGATGGATGATCCTGATGGATGATGATGGTGATGATGATGAACGATGATGATGATGAATGACAACGATGGATGATGATGATGGATGATGATGATGATGATGGATAATGATGATGATGGATTATGATGATGATGATGGATAATGATGACGATGATTGCGATGATGATGACGATGATCACGGATGATGGATGGATGACGGTTGGATAATTGGTGCATGATGGACAATGGGCGACGGATCATGATGGACGGATGATGATGACTGATGCATGATGATGATCATGGATGATGATCATGATGGATGATGATGGATGATGATGATGATGGATAATAATGATGATGTGTTATGATGATGGATAGTGATGATGATGATGATGATGATGATGGCGATGATGATGACGATGATCACGAATGATGAATGGATGACGGTTGGATGATTGGTGCATGATGGACAATGGACGACGGATCATGATGAATGGATGATGACGACTGATGCATAAATCTCTGCTATTATTATTATCATCATTATTATTATTATTATTATTATTATTATTATTATTATTATTATTATTATTATTATTATTATTATTTCTATTATTATTATTATTATTATTATTATTATTATTATTATTATTATAATTATTATTATTATTATTATTATTATTATTATTATTATTATTATTATTATTATTATTATTATTATTATTATTATTATTATTATTATTATGGATGATTATCATAATGGATGATGATGAATATTGTCGGTGACGATAATCATGGATGGTGATGATCGATTATGGTGATCCTGATGGACGATGATCATCGTGATGATGAAGGATGATGATGATGTATGATGATGATGGCTGATGATGATGGATGACGATGATGATTATGATGGATGACGACGATGGATGATGATGATGGATGATGATGATGGATAATGATGATGATGGATTACGATGATGATAATGGATAATGATGATGATGATGGTGATGATGATGACGATAATCATGGATGATGGATGGATGACGGTTGGATGATGGATGCATGATGGACAATGGACGACGGATGATGACGGACGGATAATGATGACTTGTGCATGATGATGATCATGGATGATGGATGGATGACGGTTGGATGATGGACAATGGACGACGGATTATGATGGAAGGATGATGATGACTGATGCATGATGATGATTATGGAAGGTGATCATGATGGATGATGATGACGATGGGTGATGGATGTTGATAACGATGACGGATGATGATGATGATGATGATGGATGATGAACATGTTGGATAACAACGATGATGATGATATTGGTATTGATGATGGTCATGTGAGATTAAAATGAAAATCAGCATGATGGATGATTACGATAGATGATAATAATAGATGATGATGATGGATTATGAAGATGATGATGGATGACCTTGATGGATGATGAACATGATAAATGACGATGATGTTGATGAGAATGGATGATGTTCATGATGGATGACAATGATGATGGATGATGAAAATGATGATGGATGATGATGATGGATGCTGATGATGGATAATGGACGATAATGATGATTATGACCGATGATGATGATGGAAGATGACGATGTAAGATGGTGATGACGATGATGGATGATGATGATGGATTATGATGATGATGATGGATATGAACGGTGATGAAGGTGATGATGATGACGATGATCATGGATGATGGATGGATGACGGTTGGATGGTGGATGCACGATGGACGATTGACGACGGATCATGATGGACGGATGATAATGAATGATCTTCTCTTCTTTCTTCTCTTCCGTCAGTGATCTGACGATGAGGCCTTTACGAAACTTCTCCAAAGTTCATGTAAAGGTTTCTTGGTCTCTTTGCCGGGTGATGACCAGTTCTCTCCCGGTAGGGTAGGAATGCCGGTGGGCCTTTTGGCCTCATTAGCCCTAAGGTGTCCTTCCAGCCCCTGCCGCCTGCGTTAGCCATCCTTTTCGGGGTTCCTGGTGAACCCATAATGAATGATGCATGATGATGATTGTAGATGAAGATCATCATGGATAATGATGGTGATGATGATAATGATCGATGACGATAGTGATGGATGATGATAAATGATCACGATGAATGTTGATTAACTTTGTCGGTGACGATAATTATGGATGATGATGATCGATGTTGGTGACACTGATGAATGATGATGATCATGATGATGAACGATGATGATGATGGATGATGATGACGGATGATGATGATGGATGATGATGGTGATGGACGACGATGATGACGCTGATGATGATGAAGATAAGGATGACAATGATGGTGGATAATGTTGGCGAATATGGATGATGATGATGACGGACGATGATGATGACGATGATGATGATGATGGATGATTTTAATGATGATGATGATGATGATGATGATGATGATGATGATGATGATGATGATGACAATAATGATGGTTATAATAATGGGTGATGGATGATGATCACGATGACGGATGATGATGATGATGGATGATGATCATGATGGATTATGATGATTATGATGGATGATGATGATAGATGATGGATGATAATCACGGTGATAGATGATGATGCTGATAATGAATTATGTTGATGGAAGATGATGATGATGACGAATTACGACGACGATCATGACGATGATGATGATGGATGATGACGATGATGATGATGATGATGATGGATGATGGATGATGATCACGATGATGGATGATGATGATGGATGATGATGATGGATGATGATGATGGATGACAATGATGATGATGGATTACGATGACGATGATGTCGACGATGATGATGGACAATGATGGTGATGAGGATGATGAACACGATAATGGATGATGATGCTAGCTGATGATGATGGATGATGTCGATGACGACGGATGATGATGGATGATTAACATGATAGATGATGATGCATGATGATAATGATGGATGATGATCATGATGGATGACGATCATGATGGATGATGATGGATGATGATAATGCATAATGATGATGATGGATGATAACGATCATGATGGATGATGATGACGATGATGGATGATGATGACGATGGATATCGATGATGATGATGGATGATGGTGATGGTTGATGATGACGATGATAGATGGTGAAAAACGATGATGATGATCGAAGAGTATGATTGATGATGATGATGACGATGACGAATGATGATGATGGATGACGATGATGACGATGGTTATGATGATGGTCAACGATGATAATGATGTTGATGGTGATGATGATGATGACGATGATCATGGATGATAGATGGATGACGGACGGATGATAGATGAAAGGTGGATGATGAACGACGAATCATGATGGACGGATGATGATGACTGATGCATGATGATGATTATGGATGAAGATCATGATGGAAAATGATGATCGTGAGGATGATAATGATTGACGATGATGTTGATGATGGATGGCGATGATGACGGTGATGATGATGGAGATAATGACGACAATGACGGTGGATAATGTTGGTGAATATGGATGATGATGATGATGATGATGATGATGATGATGATGATGATGATGATGATGATGATGATGATGATGATGATGATGGTGATGGTGATGGTGATGATGATGATGATGATGATGATGATGATGATGATGATGATGATGATGATGATGATGATGATGGATGATGATGATGATGATTATGATGGATGATGATGATGATGATGAGTGTTGATCACGATCATGGATGATGGTGATGACGATAATGATGGTTATGAAAATGGGTGATGGATGATGATCACGATGACGGATGATGATGATGATGATGACTGATGATCATAATCGAGGGTGATGATGATGATGACGATGATGGATGATGATTGTGGTGGATGATGAATGATTACCACGGTGATGGATGATGCCAATGATGATGATCAATGATGATAATGGAAGGTGATGATGATGATGGATGGTGATGGTGATGATGGATGATGAACACGATGATAGGTGATGATAATGATGATGATGGATGACGACGATGATGATGGATGATGGCAGATGCTAATCATGATAGATGATGATGATGGATGACGACTATGATGGATGATGATCGTGATTGATGTGATGATGAATGATGATAATGGATTATAATGATCATGAATGATGATGATGATGATGATGATGACGATGATGATGGATGATGTTGACGATGGATATTGATGATGATGATGATGATGATGATGATGATGATGATGATGATGATGATGATGATGATGATGATGATGATGATGATGATGATGGATGATGATGATTGATGATAATGAAGATGATGATGTTTGGTGATGATGATGATAAACGATGATGGCGATGAGGGAAGACGATAATTGATGATGATGACAGCGATGATGAGTGATGATGATGATGATGTATGGAGATGATGACGGTGGTGATATTGATGGATAATGACGATCATGATGTTGATGGTGATGATGACGATCGTTGGTTGATGGACGGACGATAGATGAATAATGAACGATGAGCGACGGATCATGATGGACGGATGATGATATCTGATACATGATTATGATTATGGATGATGATCATGATGGATGATGATCATGGTCATGATCATCAAGGATGATGCTCATGATGGATAATGATTATTACCATGATCATGATCGACGACAATAATGATGGATGATGATGATGACGGACGACGATCCTTATGGATGATGATGATGATGATGATGATGATGATGATGATGATGATGATGAACGATGATGATGGCGGATGAACATGATGTTGATCATGATGATGGATGACGATGATGATGATGATGCGCGTTAAAATGTTTGATGAATGTGTGATGATGATGATGATGATGATGATGATGATGATGATGATGATGATGATGATGAATATGATGACGACGATGATGATGATGATGGATGATGATGATGATGATGATGATGGTGATGGTTGTTGATGGTGATGATGGTGATGGCTGATGGATAGTCATAATGATGACCGATGATGCTGATGATTGATGATGATCGTGATCGATGATGATGATGAATGATGATGATGATGATGGATGATGGATGATGATCACGATGATGGATGACGACGATGATGGATGACGACGATGATGGATGACGATGTTGGATGATGATGATTTTCGATTACGATAATGATTGATGATGATGATGATGATGATGATGGATGATGATGATCCTGATGAATGATGATGATGATGATGATGATGATGATGATGATGATGATGATGATGATGATGATGATGATGATGATGAATGACGATGCATGATGGGTGATCATGGATGATGATGACGGTTGGATAAATAGTGGATGATGGATGGATGATGGATGGACGATTGATGATGATCGGATAGATAATGGATGAATGGATGATGGATGGATGGGTGAATGAACGATAGATGATGGATGTATCGATGCATGGACGCCGGTTGAATGGATCAGAGACGGATGGATGATGGATGGGTGATGGATGTATGGACGGATGACGGATGGAAGATGGATGGATGGATGGTTGGATGAATGGATAGATGGTGGATGGATGATGAATGGATGAATGGATGGATGAATGATGGATAGATATATGATGGTGTTATGGATGTATGGATGTATTGATGTATGGATGTCATCGTATGTACGTATGTATGTATGTATGTATGTATGTATGTATGTATGTATGTATGTATGTATGTATGTATGTATGTATGTATGTATGTCTGTATGTATGTATTTATGTATGGTGGATGGATGGATGGATGGATGATGGATGAAAGACGATGCTGTTCCAGCTTCGCAGTTTAAGCGTTTAAGCGTGGATCGTCACTGATATCCTCAAGCGCTTACCTACACGCTACTAACTTACTTCCGGTGTGTCATTCTGACTTCCGCAAAGGTCACTCTACGGAACCCTTCTCCTTCGCCTTCTCACTGATTTATATGGCGCCATCGGTCGCTCCCAGGTCTCCCTGCTTGCACTTTTTGATGTCAGCGCTGTCTTTCGGTCGACAATGCCATCCTCCTCAGTCGTTCATCTATATCCTTCGGTCTATCTGAAAAGCCCCTTTGGTGGCTGGCTTCCTACCTTTGTGACCGCTCTTCTTTGATCGTGTACTTGTTCTACCAGGTCCCTCGGAACCCCAATCCTATTTGGGCTTACTCAGAGATCCGTCTTTCCCCCTCCCCTTCTATATTATCTTCACCTCCGATCACAGCCGTCTTCTTGCCATCTGCTCTCTGTTCAACTTATTTTATGCTGATGCCATACAGCCTTACACACCCACTGCTTCCTTCCGACGCCGCATTAACAGTCCGCCTCATTTGCCGCTCCACCGACTCCTTGGTTGCCTGGATGTCTTAGAACCGCCTTCGCTGAAACTCCTCTAAGACTCCATACATGTAACTGAGCACCCCCAGGGAGCTCGCTAAGATCGATCACGATCGATCTTACCTCTGAGACTCTGAGTTCCCCATATTATATTTTCTATCTCTGTCAGAGATCTTGGCGTCATCTTGGATTTAGAACTCACACTCCGCATATCTTGCAGCTGAGTCGCGCTTGCTACTTTCAGCTTCGGCACCTTCGCGTAGTTCCCGCTCTCTTTCCCTCCAATCTGCTGCTAATCTCTTCCATGCGTTCATCACCTGTCGGCTTGACTACTGCTGTTCGCTCTTTATTGGGCTTCCCCTCACTCGACTGAACTGCGTCGAACGCGTACTGCGTTCCGCTGCGCGCTTGGTCGGGCGCATTCCCAAATTCAGCCGTGACTTTAAATAAATGCGAGATGTTACCACCGGTTACCACTCTTGCAACGCATTGTCTACCGCGTCGCCTCCATTGTCTGGCAATGTCAGCTTAGCCGTTCTCCCTCCTATCTGCGCGAGCTCTGTTCCCTACGCCTCTGCTAAGCCTGGTCACCGGTCTCTTCGCTCTGCCACCCGTGTTGATCTCTATGTTCCTTCGCACGCAGCGCGCTTTCTCCGTGGCTGGACCCACGCTTTGGAATGGACTTCCTCCTGAGTTGCGGTCTCTTCCTCGAGACTCGTCCACCGCTTTCTTCTCTGCTCTAAAGACTGTTCTCTTTCGCAGGGGTCGGGCTGGAAGCGCCTCTGAATAGTTACCTCGAAGGGGCAATAGATAAATGCTTAGTTGATTGATTGATTGATTGATTGATTGATTGATTGATTGATTGATTGATTGATTGATTGATGGGTGAATGATGGATGATGATGATTGATGGATGGATGGATGGATGGATGGATGGATGGATGGATGGATGGATGGATGGATGGATGGATGAGTGAATGGGTGGACGGATGGATGGATGGATGATGGATGATGATGATGATGGATGATGGATAATGGAGGATAGATGGATTGATGGATGGATAGATGGATGGATTGATGGATAGATGAGGGATGATGAATGATGATGATGATTATGACGACGATGATAATAATAATGATAATGGATATAATGATAACAATAATACCAATGATAATAATAATTATATTAGATTTACCTTATTTTTATTTAATTCGATCGCTTTTAGTTGGATTAGGTTGGGTCTGGTTATGTCATGAAAGACGAAATTAGGTGAGGTCAGCGCAGTTCAGGTCAGATTTCATTTGACCAGCTTATAGTTCAGATGTGACAAGGTTTGAGCAGGTCAAACCTTATGAGATCAGACTATTTCATGTGAGATATGTCCTGGTCAAATCTGAAAATTATTTGGTCTTACCTGATCTTCTGGTCTGACTTGGTCCAACCTGAGTTAATCATTTCGAATCTAATCTAATCTGCCCAGGTTATGTCAGATCGGATCAGAGCTAATCTGGTATAATTTTTCAGATTTAATTAGTCTTAATTCTGATTCGATTCGATTTTGTTTTGACTAGTTTTTAGTTTAGATTAGATTAGCATTAATTGCAGTTTCGTCCGAAAGTGGAGTCACTGTGATATTATTTCATACCCAATGTTCGGTGCTTATCGTTCTGCGCTTTTAAGTGTCTGATCTTATTACTTTGATGAACGACAAAACGGTTTTACCGAATGGCGCAATCGGTTGATTGATCCGTCAGTCTGCTTCGATGACTTTTCTTTCGATTGGTTTTCTGTCCATCGATGAGTCTGTCGATCGTTCGATCCTTTGAAGTCTCGATTATTCAATAGTCTAGTTTTCGTTCCCGGATACGAACTTAACGATTCTTTCAGCTTTTCAAGGCAATTCTTCAGGATTTGCAATCGAAATTTAACGTTTCTTCTGTCTCCTTCTCGACTCTTCCGAGTTACCATGGCGACGAATTTTACTACGATTTTCTTTGTTATCTATTATCATTAGGATTTGACGTCACAGTTTCGTCAACGTCATTACCGCGATTCGCCGAAAACGGTCAAGCTACAAAATTAGAAACTTGTATAGCGCCTCTACATAATTTATTATGGCTGGCCGTGAACCAAAACGACAGACCAGTCAATTTCTAGTTTGATCCTCTGAAACTGGAGGCAGCCTAAGGAACATAGACTAAGTTTGTTGAAAATGATCCTCTGAAAGTTTACGAATTGTGGTCAGAATGGTGACGCTAAGTGGATGAGCATTGTAAGACTCGATAATATTTCGATGTTCCTTAATAATAGGCACGATGACGACGACGACGACGACGACGACTACGACGACGATGATGATGATGATTATAATAATAATAATCATCATCATCATCATGCTCGTCGTCATTATCATCGTCCAACGTGAGACCAGGCCCGTTTAGTTCTTGAAGATGAACGAAACTGACGAAAGGAAGGCTTTGTGGTTGGTTAATAAAATCAAAAAGATGTCTGTATTAAATTCTTTCTTTTGTTAAAACGAACACCAGTTTTGTATTTAGTCGAACCAATTGGACCGTTGATTGGTTGCTATCAGAATCAGTTAGATACCAAGGGCAGTTGGAAACCTCCATTTCTTTAGCTCCAAGTGAATAGGTTCTGACATGCAATGCAATTTCCTCTGTCTCTGTCCCCGTCGTAACTGTCAAACCAACGTATGCGTGCATACGCAGTCAGTCGGTCTTGGCAGGGCTAACTTTTTCTTCTTCAGTCGGCCCTAGGCAACTTTATTACAACATACATATCTACATATATTTACATAAATATACATGTAAATGTATGCATATTTAATGTATAATGTATACGTAGGCTATATAAGTACATACGGTTTACAAGCTTAGAAGTTTGGAGATTACGATTACGATTACAATTGTTGTACTATTATGTGATTTGTACAGATGAATCTTTCTTCTTCATGCATTTTATATGTGAAGTAAGCGCACTTGAGGTCGAATTATATGCATGACTAGTAATTATTATGCCTGTGTTTTATGCAGATCATAATATAGCATAAGCTAGGCCTATGTGCATACATTCGTCGTCTATGGATTTCGGTTTTCATGTGACTATCGAGTCGTGTAATAGACGGCTGCAGTTGTGCGAGCGGAGGCGGCGGCGGAGGCAGCGAGGGAGGGGGTGCGTTGTACCGTGGACTGGGTTGCAGAGGCGGCGATTTGTTAGATGGACTCTCCTCTGCTGGTCATTATTGTCGCTTGACCACTCTGTCTGTCGTTTCGCAGCTTTGCCGTGTGTGGCCACGTCGGCCTAATCTCTGCCATGGCCGTGAAGAATTACGAGGCCATAACAATAAAACCTGAATCTCAAACGAACAGCCTTCGACATTTCTATTATATACTCATCTGCAGCGCTGTATGGACATGCACGCTCTGTGCGCACTTGGACGTCTGCGTGTGCGTCTAAGTATGTGCGTCCGTATGTGTGGGTGTGTGTGCATGCGTGTTATAGTGTGAATATTATTGGTGCAATGCATCGATGTCTTTTGTGGCTCTGTGTCTGTGTCTGTCGCTATGTCTCTTTCTCTGTCTACCTCTGCGTTTATCTCTGTATGCGTCCCTGATCTGCCTCTGTATCTGCCTCTAACTCTGTCTCTGTCTCTGTGTCCGTCGTAGCTCTTAAACACGTTCTCTATAAAGTATGTGTGCAACTCTCTCTCTCTCTCTCTCTCTCTCTCTCTCTCTCTCTCTCTCTCTCTCTCTCTCTCTCTCTCTCTCTCTCTCTCTCTCTCTCTCTCTCTCTCTCTCTCTCTCTCTCTCTCTCTCTCTCTCTCTCTCTCTCTCTCTCTCTCTCTCTCTCTCTCTCTCTCTCTCTCTCTCTCTCTCTCTCTCTCTCTCTCTCTCTCTCTCTCTCTCTCTCTCTCTCTCTCTCTATCCCCTCTTCTTATATGGGAGCACGACGAACGCCCGATTGTCCAGGTCCCCGATTACCCTTTCCCCGATACAAACTCCCCGATTACAAACTCCCCGATAGGCCCAACACCCCGACAGACCCAAGTCCCCGAATATGCAACTAATCCCAAGTCCCCGACAGGCCCAAGTCCCCGATTGGTTATTTAATCTACACGTAAGACCATTTAGTGTCAGTCTGTATAGGCTTCATAATGTCGTTCACGTAGGCCTATTGCATGTCACTTGTTTAATGAAGGCGTATTCGTATCGATTTAATGAAACTTGGTAACTTAATCTACACTTAGGCCTATAGAGGGTGACACTAATAATCTGGGCCTTATCGGTTGACGGAAACTGAGCTGAATACAAGCAAAGCCGGTTATTCGAGCAGCACCGACATATATAAGAACCAAATGAAGAAAGTATTATTATACATAAAGTCAGAATTAATTTTAGAATAACTAGATTCCGGAAATGGATATGCAACGTGGAGAATTTTCTACGACGCAGCGTGGTAAAAAGATTTTAAATTACTTAGGCTACTTTTATAACAAAAACAAGTTATATAAGAATGGAGATACTACTTTAATTCTGTGGGAATGCGAGCGTCGTCGCGAAATGCGATGTTCTGTGTACGTTACGACAGATGAAGAGGGGAGTGTAGTAAAACGTCCCACGTCACTGCACATCCATGATGAGCCTGGACCTGCGCGAGCAGCAATGATGAATGTCCGCCATAACCTTCTGGAAGAATGTCAACGTCGACCTGAGGCTTCTCCGGCTGCGCTTCTTAATGAATTTGTGACGCCTGATGTGGAACGTCGCTGAAAGATTCCGAAATCTGATGCCGACCACAAACAACCATGTTGAAGCATGGCATCGTCGACTCCAAAGCTTGATTGTAACAGCGTCGCCTGAGAATTATCTTGTCGTATCTCCACTTTTTTTCGAAAAGTAGTTAAGAGTTGATTTGTAGCAGAGTTTTTTTTATCTTTCTTCAGTTTCAATGGCTAGGAGATACGATAGGTCGTTTTAAAGATATTCAGCAAACTATACTGTCGTATGTCCTGTTTTCATAAACATTTTATCGTATCTCCATACAGCATTCATAGTGAAGCAGTCTCTGTTGTTGTATGTTCACAGAAAGCTCGTCGCTGATTGGACGCGCAGGAGATACAGCAGTATGAACCTGTGCGCTTAGCTGGACTATAGTGTCGCATATCCAGACAATTAAAAGTTTTTCTTTTAAAAATTCGGACTATGTAAATGAATATTTTAACGAAAACACTCTGTAATAATTGGTCGTTGCTTAATTTAATCATTTCATGTCTTTGTTTTCAGAAAGATGGTTTGTAATATTTGTAAATCCAGTTTATACAAAATTTTCACAAATTTCAGAATAACAACTATAATTGTTAATTTTTTAAATGCAAAATCTTTATGCAATGTTGATGTTTTAATATGACGTCTGTGTGTGAACTGTAATTTGACAATGCCCTACTTATTGCATTGAATTTCTCATTTTTCCGCAAAATGCGGCCCAAACTTCTACCTCGTTTATCTCGGAATTTTGGAAAATGGAGATACGCCAAGATAATTCTCAGGCGACGAATCATCCAGCCTTCTACAATTGCCTACATAAGCTGCGACAAGAGCAGCGGCACACCGAATTGGAGCTGCTCCGTATGGAACGAGGGTACAGACAGCCGAGACGCAGACGAAGCATTGATGAGAATGAGAAGCGTATAAGTACGCTAACTCAAGATCTGACTGACGGTCGTAAAGACATTTCCACTTTTTTGCGTTCCGTTGCATACACATTTTCGAAGTATAATGTGCCGACAGCTGTTACTGATTCTATTGATGCCAATGCTGCAGGAGATGTTGCAAATGTAGCAGTTGTAGCGACACCAAACCGCCGTCGTTGTCTACGCGATTTACCTTCGCGCAGAGCAGCAGCATCGACAACTGCGGCGACGACGACAACAGCCAGATCAGTAAGACCAAGAACAGAAATAAGATCGAGAGCACCAGCAACAATAGCAAGACCAATACCAGTTCGACCAGATGCAATAAGACCAGATGCAGTACCAGAAGTACCTGCATTGCCAGCATCGGCAGCAGCAGTTAGTGCATCGCCAGCAACTGAGTCGGCACCAGAAACAACTATCTCTGCAGAGTGCCCTGTTTGCAAATGCGGAAGATCAGATACAGCTATTATTCCATGCGGGCACTGTGCATGCAGTTCTTGTATTAATGTTCTTTTTGGCGCACCATCAACAAGGGGAATCAGCAAAACATGCCCAGTGTGCCGCAGTAATATAAGGGATATAATGCGCTTGCATTTTTGAAAAACTTGTCAGCCTTAGCAAGTAGAATATTTTGAAGTAGTTTGTGGACAATTCTCTTATAGCTGTCTTCTGAATTCAGCGTGCAGTAAGGAATTCAAATTACATAATGGTACACGTACACAAGTAAAAATATTATTTACATTAATCTAACTGGCTTTGCCTTTATTCAACTCTGTTTCCGTCTACCGATAAGGCCAAGACGATTGGTGTCACCCTCTTTAGCCTATACAGACTGACACTAAATAGTCTTACGTGTAGATTAAATCACCAATCGGGGACTTGGGCCTGTCGGGGACTTGGGATTAGTTGCATATTCGGGGACTTGGGTCTGTCGGGGTGTTGGGCCTATCGGGGAGTTTGTAATCGGGGAGTTTGTATCGGGGAAAGGGTAATCGGGGACCTGGGCAATCGGGCGTTCGTCGCAAACCCTCTTATATATATGTGTGTGTGTGTGTGTGTGTGTGTGTGGGTTTGTCTTTGTGTTTTTTCTCTATCCTCTTTATATATATATACATAAATTACATATATATATATATACATATACACATATATATACGTATGACTTGATTTGGTTCTCCCATGAACATTGTTTAGCTCTCGGACTTCCTCGGTCGTTGGTCCAAATCTTTAGAATTCGTTGTTCAATTGACTTCTTTCTGTGAATCGTAATCGTAAACTCCAATTAGCGTCAGTTAAAATCTAAGGGCAGGGCACCAGCTTATTCACGAGCGCTGCGTCAAGTCAGAGGGGTTGTCAATGAACATCAATTGAAGATCGAAGTCCGGTTGCCAGGGAAACCGAGATAGAAGGAGGCTGAGGAGCTGCTGAGGCTGCAGGTTTCGTCAAATAGTTGATGTCATGCAAATCTAAGCTTAAGACTCGTTTCTTTCAACTTGTTCATCCACCATCTGTAGCCTGGCTTCTCGTTTCTCTGGATTTCGACCTGGATTTTCCAGTGGATTGTGATTTTAGTTTGGAATTTCACTCTAAGCATCCACCAACCGATGTCTTGGGGTTTATGATAAGAGCGCTATAGAATTCAGCAGATTATGTTAGATTAGATAAGATTAGATTCAGATTCAGATTATATGACTGTATGCAGCTGCATTCTCACATAGTGTGAAGTATGTGTTTAAGGTAGTATTTATTTTGCGCTGTAATCCCTTTAATGCACAACCAGAAGAGATAAGGTCCAGCTCTGAGTTTCACGAGAAAACCCAGCGTGATCGCAGTCGAAAAAGGCAGCTAGGTAAAGTGATTAAGTCCATTATCGATAGACATTCAAATAACTCTTCTGAATGCCGTGAGTAAGAAAACTTTTAGTTAGCTAGCTATAGCTAGGTAGCTGTCTAATTAATTAGCTAAGTAATTAGGTAGTTAGTTAGCTAGGTAGGCATACCTGTTTAATTAAATAGCAAAGTAGTTAGATAGTTAGTTAATTAGGTAGGTAGGTGTTTAATTATCTAAGTAGTCTGGTAGTTAGTCGTTAGAATTCTTAAGTACCGTCAAAACACCCCACAAAAGCGCTGTTTACGCTAGTTTTAATGGCGTTAGATTTCTTCAGTAAGCAGACAATACTCAGATGGCGGAAAGGTTTACCATTGGCTGGCTTCTGTAGAGGCGCTATAGAAATAGACAACTGGAATACGTAGGCGGACATACGAAATTCATTTCAGGGCTGACAACTGACGCCCTTTTCAAAGGAATCCCCAGCCTATTGTGTGGCTCTTTGTAGCGACACATGCCGAGAACAAGTGTCTCCCTGATGAGATTTCACAAAGCCCCGTAACGCCCTCTGTTGGGACTCTTGTCTGTTTGATCGCTGCCGAGGTTCTAGTACTATGCTAAACACACATTTGATCAATGCACTTCGTCTTTTCAACACTATAGACCCATGACCAACATACAGTTAGACCGCAGGTGCACAGCGCAGTTAGACATTAGAGCGGTCGCTTCATGTCTGAACTCTCTAATGCGTTCAATACTGGGCTTAGTATCATGCTTATATAGTTCTAGGTTAACCAGTGGGTTTAGTATTTGGTTTACTATTGGGGTTACCTTTGGAGTTAAAATATGGTGGATTTTGTATTGGCTTAACTAATGAGCTTACTTTTGGATTTAATAATGGGGCTACTATGAAGGCTATTATTGGAGTTGCTCTAGACTCTAGTATGCTTAGTATTGGATTCAGTACTGGGTTGACTATTTAGTTTACTGTTGAATTTTATACAGGAGTTACTATAAAGATTACTCTTGGAGGTTACTTAGATATACTCAGTATTTGATTTAGTATCGGGTTGACTAGTTTACTGTTGAATTTTATACAGGAGTTACTATGAAGATTACTCTTGGAGGTTACTTAGATATACTCAGTATTTGATTTAGTATCGGGTTGACTAGTTTACTGTTGAATTTTATACAGGAGTTACTATAAAGATTACTCTTGGAGGTTACTTAGATATACTCAGTATTTGATTTAGTATCGGGTTGACTAGTTTACTGTTGAATTTTATACAGGAGTTACTATAAAGATTACTCTTGGAGGTTACTTAGATATACTCAGTATTTGATTTAGTATCGGGTTGACTAGTTTACTGTTGAATTTTATACAGGAGTTACTATAAAGATTACTCTTGGAGGTTACTTAGATATACTCAGTATTTGATTTAGTATCGGGTTGACTAGTTTACTGTTGAATTTTATACAGGAGTTACTATGATTATTACTCTTGTGGCTATAGTATGATATACTTAGTATTGGATTTAGTACTGGATTGGCTAATTAGTTTACTGTTCAATCTGATGATGGTAATGGTAATCGGAAATTTTATAGCGCCACTTCAAGAGAGACTCACCAAAGAAGCGTTCCCGACCTAACACAAAGGGGTTACTATGGACGTTACAACTGTGCTTCCTACTGCGTCAACTAATTCGTTTATGTTTGATTAATTGTCAGAGTTGTTGTTGTCTGTACAACTGGATTTTGTTTTCCTCCTCGTCTCTTTCAGACAGCATCGCCTACACATTCGGTCAACTGGGAGGAATAATAAGCTTCACGTTCGCCGAGAACGAGCGACCGGACACGAAGACTGACCAGCTGACCATGGGCTTCAGCACGACCCAACTGGACGCACTGCTACTACGAATCGCCAGCGCTACGTCCAACGACTTCATCGAAGTTGAACTGGTAAGAGGCACTGCCATCACACGACGAAACGGAGCTATATAAATGTGCCTGCAAGGCAAACGTCGTAACTGGAAACATGGCACACAGAGGACCATTTCGAAGACCATTTCGACGACCATTTCGAAGACCATTTCGAGGACCATTTCGAGGACCATTTTCCTGTCAGTCTGATTTACCTGAATTCTAGGAAACCGTTTGACTCCTGCTGTGTATTATTCTCTTATGCATAGAGAATATTCTGCAGGTACTAGGTATACAGTTAAACTTATTCTGGGACATAATATTATAAGCGTTGAGTGTTGGCTTTCATGGCCGGAACACACATAAACTGAGGCAGGCAGGGAGACATACATGTGTACTACTTACGAATATACATTTACGTACATGTATTCATACATACATGTACATACAAACACATGCACATATATACATGCAGAAATATGCATATATAGGCCTACATACATGTATGTTTGCATATATGCAGCACATGTGCATACAAGCATACATATTTGTATATGTACCTATATACACACATGTGCAGATATACATTTGTGCAAGTATGCATGCATAGTTGCATACGTACGGACATACATATATACACATATAAATACATATGTACATGCATTCAAGAATACAAGCATACATACCCATATGCATGTATATATGCATTAGGGTGGTCCAACCTACCATGTAAAAAAAATAAATTTCAAATATCAACTTGGGTCTTAGTTGCCCTTGTTTCTATATACCAGAGGGGCTTACAGGCCAAAAATTAAACGGATTCAATAATATTTAGAGGTGGCTCAAAACTGAACATTTTTACTGACATTATGAAAATAACTAAAGTTTCAAAAAAAATTATTATTTGCTTACTTTTTTAATTTTAACATTTCATTTAGGTTGGTTTTTAGTTGTTTTCACTTCTGTTATGTTTTCACTTCCTTTTATGTGTTTGATATTTGAAAAATTACAATTTAATTTTATAAATTGAAATTTTTAATAATATTAATTAGTTATGCTATCCAGCGTTTTTGCTTCCACAGCCTTCGGAACTACCAATGGACCAGATGTAGGCTTATTCAAACGATTTCAAAAAGAATGACCAAAGTTTAACAAAACCAATTATTACACTGCTGACGAAACACTCTTCAGTTGGTCCATGATGCGTCTCCATAATGAGGTGGTTACAAGGTACCAAGCTGCTGTGAAAAACCAGCACCAATGTGAAGATTATGGCAAGCTTCTGCAATTGTGTCTCATCTTCCTTGGTGGGTGTTCGAGAGAAGAAGTGTGATTTCGAGCTCCTGGGGCAATGCACCATGTAAGGTGGATGGCCAAAGGCATCTATTCTCTCAAAATCCTTGTTTTCAAGAATCAAATGACTCCCAACACAAGGGGGAGAGAAGCTTTAACAGATGTCAGCTTTTTTGTCTCCCTTGTCTATGGAAGATTTTGGCATGCAGTTTGCCTGGCAGAGATAGCTCCATACAATGACTTGAAACTGTTGAACTTGTTGGACGTCTTTACCCGCAACAATATTGTGAAAAATGCAGCCATAACAGCTTTCAGGAGACACCTCTGGTATTTTCCAAGCATTTAATTGGCCTGGCCTTTTTTGACCACCGCGTTAATGTTAATACAAGGGCCACCATGGTCAAGAATCTCAAACGTGCTGAAAAGCAGATACCATCAAAGAGGGTTGACAGTAAAGCATTCAACTTGGGAAATCCACTAGAATCATTATATAACAAGCTGAACATCTTGGCTCTTCGACCTACTCATTGACAGTTGGGCAGAAAAGGCCCAGACTTTCCTCTCGACACTGCCAGACATTTGACAGTCGGGTCCAATTTATCTCCAATTGACAGAAAAGCCAGGCAGATGAAAGCAGTAAATGACTGTACAGAGAGAGGTATTTCTTTGATCTAGATGTTCAACTTTTCTATAACAAAAGACGAGAATAAAAAACAATACCTTTTTCAAGTTGTCAGCGCTCATCGGAAGGCCATTCCAGAGCCATCAAGTTTCTCTTGAAGAATATCTCAAAAAGACTTATTTTTAATGTTGTTCTTATTACCTATAAACTTACTACTATTTAACTATAAACTTACAAAACAGTAAACACTAAACAGTGACTTTATTTTTGTTTTTATTTTATTTTGAAACGTTTTTCGTTCAAAAATTTGAATATACAAAATCTGAGGAAATTTCTTAGTAACAACATTTATCGTTCAAAATTGAGCCACCCCTAAATATTCTTCTAGAGACACAAAAATTGGTCCAAATATTCCTTAAACTGAATAGAACAAGAACAAATGTGACCCAAATTAATTTGCAAAATTTTACTTTTTTGGACCAGTCTAATATGCATTCATACATAAATACATATATTCATACATACACACGCAGATAAATGTATTGCTGCAGGGTGGGAATTGTCGGGGCTTTGAGGGTTCAACCCCCCCTAGTCTTTCTTAGGACCTTCACAGTTAAGTCTTCATTGCACACCCCAAGGGGTCGTTTCCAACCCCTCAGTTGTGCTAGCGTGATTTAGCATTAGTTTACTGTGAGTCTCTGACAAAGAGAAGAAATTTCCATGGTGTATCATTTATGCATTTTTTTTATTTTCTCAACAAAGGAATTGTTTTGATTCGAGTCTGACTTGCACAACTGCTAGCCTTTAAATCATCTGCTTTCAAATTTGGTTGACAAAATACGGATAAAATGTTCAACTCCCCCACCCCCAGTCTCTTTTCTACAATCCTATATTGCTGGCGTTGACCACAATGAGAAAGAGACGACAACGAATATTAATGCACATGGGAACGACAAAAACCGATTCGTAGCTCATGTATTAGTCAGGTCAGTGTGTACGTTGATTTCTGCTGACAGATGTGTCATGTTGACAGATGAGC
>OY744607.1:35673912-35763912 GCA_963556255.1 Allolobophora icterica | reverse complement strand
CTATCTATGTATGCATTTACTTTTGTATGTATGTATGTATGTATGTATGTATGTTTATAATATGTATGTATGCATGTATGTATGTATGTATTTATGTATGGATGTATGTGTGTATGCATGTATGCATGTCTATATGTGTGTATTTATATACGTATGAATGAATGTATGTATGTGTGTTTGTATGTACGTATTTATTTATGTATGCATGTATGTATATATGCATGTATGTATGCTTGTATGTGTGTATGTATATCTTTGGCATGTCTAAATATAGCTCCGAGTGTCTAGTCAGTAGCCAGTCCGGATATCTGATTAAACTATCTTTTTGTCTGGCTGACCAAATAGCCGTCTTCTTGGTGACTGTGTCGGTCTGTGTATATGTCCGGTTGTTTGTTTGTGTGTCAATCGATGTATGTGTGCTACCAGATGTCTCTCTGCCTGTCTGTTTGTATAAACCCTCGATCGTCTGATCAACTGTTTGTCTCATCCTCGGAATATCAACTACAACGACAATGCAAAGTCCGGGATCTTCGTCCACATCAAACCCCCACTCAGCTGGATTTCTCCAGACTAATTAAGGATTCGTGGTTGCCCTGAACCACATCCCACCCCACCCCACTTTGTCTCGCCCTCCGCCACCGCATGCAGACAAACATACAAAGAAACAAAAGACATCGATATTTCCAATGCTAAAGCCAAGAGAAGCATCTGCTCTTCGATCTGATTTCGTATAGCATATAAAGCACTACATAGGCACAATATGTATAGGCACAATATATAGCAATATAAGCATTAAGCACAGTATTAAGGCACAATATATAGACATAATATAAAGCATAATAGAAGGTCAATATTAAGGCACAATATTATAGGTACAATATAGAGCACAATATAAGCACAATATTAAGGCACAATATATAGAGGCACAATATAGAGCACAATATAAGCACAATATTAAGGTACAATATAGAGCACAATACAAATAAAATATTAAGGCACAATATATAGGCACAATATAAGCACATTATTAAGGCAATATATATATAGGCACAATATAAAGCACAATATAGGTGACGATAAGGAAAACCTGAACTCCCTTCATTCAACTATATATACGCACTTCCTGCGTGCTTGCTATATGTGATGAGTAGTTGTATTTTTAAAATTAAACTCAGGAACTTGGAAATAGGAAAAATTAGCTAAAGACAAGTTTCTTTCTCAAATGGACAACAGGACAAAATGCATGTTCGTGTGGCTATAACTACATACATAAACTCATATGTATATTCACCACAAAGATAGAAAATTGGATTTTTAGAATTTTGCCCAAGAGTCTCAGTTTAGAATCCGAATTAGCAGCAGTAGGTTGAAAGCCGCGAAGCGTCCCCAAGTGAAGAGACGCAAAGCAGCCAATGTCTTCCCGACCACGAGATCTGGCGATGCAAGCTTAATTCCAAACACCGAGACTTCAAAAGCACATGCACTGTAAAGGATAATCGAATTCCTTGTATCTATATCTATAGCCAAGTAAAATTGTCTAGATGAAATTACTATAGGGCATATTTTTGTGCTAAGAAAGCAAACACACACAAACAAACAAACACGCACACACACGCACTCACACTTACATATGCATCATATATATATATATATATATATATATATTGTCTTCTTGGTGACTGTGTCGGTCTGTGCATCTATATTCGGTTGATTTTTGTGTGTCAATCGATGTTGATGTGATACCAGATGTCTATCTGCCTGGCTGTTTGTATATATCCTAAATATGTATATATGTATACATATACATATATAATGTGTATATATATATTTATAGAAAGTATACAGAAAATTGACTAGTAGAGCCGATCGCAGATCGTTTTCATGATTGTCGTACCTCTAACCTAATTCTCATAAATAAGAAAACTCATAAGTGACTGACTGGATTGGTCGCTAGAGGCGCCTCAGCGAACTCACACGAAAGCACCTAAGTCGTTTCAAGAGCTTTTTGTCTACAACGTATTTGACTGTCTGTATGTCTGCGCTCTGTCTTCGTGCTGATCTGTGTTTATGTACCTTTGTCTGTCGAGTAACTGTCACTCTGTGTCTGCCTGTGTAATCTTCTGTCCCTTCCATCTGTCTGTTTATCTGTCTTTCTGTCCGTATGTCTGTCTGTATGTGTCTTATGTCCCTCTGTCTGTCTTTTTGTCTATCTCCCTGTCTGTTTGTCCGTCTATCTTTCTGCCTGTCTCCTGTCTGTGTGCCTGTTTGTCCGTCTGCATGTCTCACTGCTTCCGTCATTCATCATGACAGCGTAAATACCCCCGGTTACCCCACCGTCTGTGTCTGTATGTCATATTAAAATCTCGTGAATCGCATTTTCGACCAATCATCGGGTGAAACGTGAAACTGATTTGCGTCACTGTTTCCTGTTTCTATGGCAACCAGGAAGGCAGCTGATGACGACCTTTAATCATCAAGGGTCAGTTTTAATTGGAGGAAAGAAGGAGGGATCGCGTCTCGTTCGACCTTTCCACGGAGTCATCGCTGGTCAGTCATTCCACGCAAGCATATGTATATGTAGTTATTAACACACAGACATGAAAATACATGCATACATATCCTGTTTGTATACATAAATTACATACCTAACTCACCCCAACCACGTCATGCTAATCCCACATGCATGCATAAATATATACATGCATACATACATACATACATACATACATACCCCACCTGCAACCTCACCTCGCCCACTAACTAGCTTGGACTCAATTGACGAAGGGCGATTACAAACGAATTGCCCCACTTGCGATAGTGAACTAACGTTTAATTCTAATGAGGAGGCAGCCTTTGCCGCCTTAGCAGATAATTCTGACTACACAGGTGCTATTCGCGCAGCTAATAATGCAATTGAGCTTGAGGTATTTCCGGATGATAATGAAACTAACTCATTAATTGAAGATTTAAACGCCGACCCTGACAGAAATTTTTTTAGAAACCCAAACTGGTCTAGTAATTATATTAGTACAGAGACCCTCGCTGAACACTTACAATCGGGATTTCACCAGAGGGATAGGACATTCAGCGTAATGCACATAAACTGCCGCAGTATGGCGCATAAACTCGCTGATATTAGTGAGCTGGCTAATATGTCTCAGGCCTCAGTTATTGGACTGACTGAAACTTGGTTAGACCCGGGCTTGGAAGGTACCATTCATGTTGATGGATTCAACTATTTAGGTAAATCAAGGGCTTCAGTAAGGGGTGGTGGAGTGGGTCTGTTAATAAATAAAAATTTAAAATTTCATCAGTTCGCTCCAAAGGGTAATCTTGAGAATCATAAGACATATGAGAGTCTTTTCGTTCGTTTATCCCTAAAAACGAGCTCACCAGTAGTAGGAATAATTTATAGACCACACGGACAGAAACTAAAGGAATTCAACGAAGAATTCGACGAATTACTATCGGGAATAAAAAAGAGTGCAAAAGAGGTGATTTTACTGGGGGATTTTAACATAGATCTCTTAAAAATAAATGAGCATAATGAAACTAATATTTTTCACAACTGTCTTGCGTCCCACCACTACCTACCAACTATAACCAAGCCCACTAGGATCACCTTGACCACCAGAACTTTGATAGATAATATATTCAGTAACGCTTGGTCTAGGTTAGTCGATGCCTTTATTGTCATCTCGGATATTTCAGACCACCTTCCTATCTATGCCAGATTTTCTTTTGAAACCATTCCGGTTATTAACCCCCACCATAAGGAAAGCAGATTAGTTAATGAAGCCAACTTAAATAAATTTAAATTGACGCTAGAAGAAGAGAACTGGGATTCCATAACAAAGGCGTGTGAACTGGATGATGCTAATGAGGCATATGATCTATTTTTTGATAAATTCTACCAGGCCTACAATGCAGCCTTTCCAATCGTAACGGTAATAAAGACTCGAAAGAGCAATTTCAAGAAACCCTGGATGTCAGTAGGAATCCTAAAATCCTGTAAAAAGAAAAATTCATTATATATAAAATATCTCAAAACCCCCACCCCAGAAAATAAGATCACTTTTACCGAATATAGGAATAAATTTAAAACAATTAGAATCCAAGCTGAACGCAATTATTATACGACTGAATTCTATAAACATCATAACGACCTAAAAGCTACTTGGAAACTACTTCGTTCCGCCATGCAAATAGAAGACAACAATATTACCCAAATTAAACTCAAAATAAATGGAGTCCTGGTGGACGACCCAGGAATAATTGCCAATAATTTTAACAACTATTTTGTCAATATAGCCAGTGATTTGTCAAAGAAAATCCCGGATTCTCCACGCACCTTTGAACAATATCTTCCTCCATCCCGATTAAACTCTATGGGCCTGACATTGACCTCCCCTGAGGAGATACTGAAAATAGGCGGGTTACTAAAAAAAAACCACTCCAAAGGTCTGGATGACATTGACCCTTATATCGCCACCCAATACCTATATTTAATTACAAAACCATTAGCAGCAATCATTAACTGTTCTCTTATCAACGGACTGGTCCCACATAAGATAAAAATGGCAAAAGTAGTACCAATCTTCAAAAAAGGTGATACTGATAACCCGGCTAACTATAGACCCATCTCGATACTTCCATATTTCGCTAAATATTTCGAGAAAATAGTTTACGACAGACTCAGTAACTATATCAACAGCTTTAATCTAATTCACCACTCTCAGCATGGATTCCAATCGGGCCATTCCACTTATATGGCCCTAATCGACATGGAGGACAAAATCACCAAAGCTATTGATTCTAACGAATACTCAGTGGGTATTTTCATCGACCTAGCCAAGGCCTTCGACACGGTCGACCATTCCATATTATTAAAAAAATTAGAAAATTTCGGAATCAGAGGCCCAATTCTAAGATGGTTCTACAGTTATTTCCTGAACCGCACTCAAAAAGTTCTATGCAATGGTGTACTTTCAGAAAGTCGCTCAATCTTATATGGGGTACCACAGGGCTCCAATCTTGGGCCCTTACTATTTCTTTTATACATTAATGATCTAGCTACGATCTCAAAAACTCTTCACTTTATCCTATTTGCCGACGATACCAATATTTTTTATGCTCACCAGTCTTGGCAAACCCTAATGGATACCATAAATTCAGAATTAAAACTTGTAAACTATTGGTTCACGGCAAATAGGCTCACCCTCAACGTTGACAAAACCAACTTTATAATTTTTAAATCCCATAGGAAAATTACACCTATTGATATCACCCTGGAAATAGCGGGAACCCCCTTAGCCCAAGTTGAGTCTGCCAAATTCCTGGGTGTGATTGTTGATAGGCACCTATCTTGGAAAGAACACATTGATTTCATTGCACAAAAAATTGCGAAAAATATAGGCATCATAAAAAGGATCTCCTACCTACTTCCTGAGACTATCAGACTGAACCTTTACCTTTCCTTAGTCCTACCGTACTTAAGTTATTGTAATTTAATCTGGGCATCCACCTACGACTCCAGACTTAGTAAATTAATAATTCTTCAAAAAAGAGCAGTTAGAATGGTTGCCGGTGTCCCCACTGGCACCCATACTAGTTCAATTTTTACTAGACTTAACCTTCTGGACATAAAGCAACTTAGATCTTCACAGATAGGAAAGTTCCTCTACCTATCTGAACATAACAGTCTACCAGCTTCATTTCAGAATTACTTTATAGCCGGCTCGCAGATTCACATCCACAACACTAGGAATGCTACCTCCCTCAGACCTACTAAAGCCCGCACAAACATACGAGCATTTAGCATAAAAGTTTTCGGACCTAAATTATGGGCGAAGATTCCTCCAGACATTCGCCTCTCTCCAAATATTCATTTATTTAAGACCCGTTTGAAATCGTTCCTAATGAGTTCTGTCGCAATTGAACTTTAACATTGAACGCACGGGGTGTCGTTGCGCTGTGGGGTTCACGTGTGCGCACGTGGGCCACTTCTACTCCCATTTTTTTTAACTCGCCAGTGATTTTTATTCCTTTTTATTTTTCTTCACCGCTTTAGTTAGTTACTTAAGCTTAGTAAGATAGTTAAGATTAGTTAAGCAGTTTTGATTGGCCTTACTTTCTTTCTCCTCCTTGGTTTCTTTCAAGACAGCCATACTGACCGTGCTACTTAATCCAGTAGGTGTCCCTGCCCAGCGGGAATTCTTCCCTTTGGGGCCACCTTTTGCCTCAACAGGCGTGACCTGCGAATAATTCTTGTTTTAATTGTTTTTGAAATTCTTGTTTTAATTGTTTTTGAAATTTTGGTTGTCATTACGTCTATTGAGATGCAATAAAATGTTTTGATTGATTGATTGATTGATTGATTGATACATACATACATACATACATACATACATACATACATACATACATACATGCATGCATATATACATACATACCCACACATACATACATACATATGTATGAGACTTCTATACACTATCCATACATACATGCAATGCATACATACATACATGTACATATACATGCATACATGCACAAATGCACAACATACATGCATGCATACATACACACATACATACTTACATATACTGAAAAACCTGACCGAGTTCAACGGTGACACTCGGTTCGGGTTTTTTGTAGGTATGTATGAGACTTTTACGCGCTATCCATAAAACATCAATAGATTTCCATCTTTGCTGGAAGTTGCAATGCGCCTAACTATCTATCTGCACATTCACTCCAACACTAACTTCTTGCAGTCAGACACTTGTGTTGCCTTTTACTCACTTCAACGACACACACTTTTCCAATCCCGTACAACCATTAACTGTCCCTCTCTGTCGAAAATTAGACGACTATGACATCCGGTTCACCAACACCCCGTTTGCTTCTAAGAAAAGCAGCTGACATTTACATGCACAATATACATATATAGACGTACATATATGCATATATACATAATTACCTGCATGCATATAAACTTGTATAAACCTGTATGCATGCATACATACATACATACATACTTACTTACTTACAAACATATTTATAGGATGGGATCGATTGCATTACATATATTTTAAACATAATTGTGTGTAGCAGTGGCACTGGGTGATCATGATGGGCCATGGCCACCGGGTGAGAGACAGAAAGAGAGCAAGAGAAGAGACAGAGAGACAGAGAGACAGAGAAAGAGAGAGAAAAAAACGTTGTCGTTGTTGATGTTATTCAGCCAGAGGGTGATGACATTACAGGCTATAGGAAACGCATACCGGTTATCAAACGAGATAAGAGTCCACTCTGAGCTAGTAAACATGTCACCAACGTGCTTGATCTCTCTGTCTCTCTCTGTCTCTCTCTGTCTGTCTCTCTGTCTCTCTCTTTCTCTCTCTGTCTCTCTGTGTGTCTCTCTCTCTCTGCCTGTCTGTCTCTCTTTGTATCTCTTTGTCTGTCTGTCTGTCTGTCTGTCTGTCTGTCTGTCTGTCTGTCTCTCCCTCTCTCTCTCTACATCATCGCTCCTGGTCTGGTATGCGAAATTGCATGCTCGTGTGGGTTTGCCAGTGTGCCTGCTTCCATCAACCCTTTTGAGTTACTTATACAAACTAGGATTTAAAATATTAAGCGTAGACCATGATTTGCATATATTTTAGATAAATATGTCCATGTAAACACAGTCCTACGCACGCTCATAACTTATAGCTATTTGTCTGACGTAAATTATGGCCAACCATTGATAACATATACTAAAGCATACACGTTCCAATGACCAATGTTCTGTTCAGCCAATGGTAGGCATTTTTTCTGGTTAATCTGGCAGAGACATATCGAACCACACAATGATGGCTTACATGAATTATGGTAACCCTTTGAACTGCATCATATTTATCTGCGAAAACCGTTTATTATACGTTCTCTGCGTAAGATTGAAAAGTTTGCGGAATTGTCCAACGCCAAGCATCATTTCTAATATGTGCGTAACTTTAAGAGAAATCCAGAACACGATTCTTATCGGAAGCGACCGATTATTAGGTGGATTGTTTAGAAACCGGTTTAATAAATAGTTTTCTCATTAAGCAAATTTCGCAGATATCTATTTGTTTGGCCAATTGGTTTAGTAAAAATTACGAGATCCATGGTCATCAAACGCGTTCCCAAAATAAGTACCATCAAAGTAGTATGCGCACTAGGATAAGACAACATAGCCTCAGAAACTACGGTCCAGTACTCTGGAATTCCCTGCCGTTGGTGATCACAAGCCTTACAAACGTGCATCAATTTAAAAACAGATTAAGAGTTCATCTTATGGATATGTTTAAATCGTAGTGCCTCCTCATCTCCTGTTTCTGATCTAAACTGGAACAGAATAAGTTCTGGGAGTTTTATCTAAAGAAAATTGAAAGCGTCCATAAGCCAAATAGCCTATCTAACCTACTAGATTAATAAGCTTAGACTAAATAAAATATTCTTATTTGCATATTCTCAATTGTTGTTTTGGTTATTATACTGATACCGGAATCTAGTACAAGTTCTCAGTGTTGCATAAAAAGACAGTTTTATGTGTTTGTAACTATATAGTCTAACACTTTAGATTAATGTGTATCACATGTATTATGTATGCACATTAGTTAAAGAGCTCATTAAACATTCTAGATTATTATGCAAACGATGTATGATTATGTAAATGGCAAATTAAACTTTCTAGACTGTTAAGTAAAATAGGAATTCTGTACATGTTTAGTTAACACCTAGCGTTCCTTTGGGTTTTCCTTTTGTCACTGATCGCAATGTAACTTAAGTTCGTGTTACCATGTAAACTGTGTAATTTTTCAAAGATTGGTGAACAATAAAAGAATTTGATTGATTGATTGATAATCTAATGATTTCCCTAACTCCGTTATCAAAATGTTACAGTGGTAAAATTAGAGTTGAGTACACGCCACCTGTTAGTTTTCCGAAACAACTTAGAGGTGAGTATACGCAACAGTATTTGGTGAGTATACGCTACAGTATTTTAATATAAATAAATATAAATATATTGTTAGGTGAGTATACGGTCTCTAGAGGTGAGTACACGCTGTATACCCGCGTATACCATCGACTACAGCCCTGTGTACAGTGCATACGAATGACACGTTGCCGTCGGACACAGTAGCCGATTGGTTAGAGCGCTCGCTTTGTAACGCGGAGAGTATGGGTTCGATCCAACCTCTGAGACGGTTACTGTGTAGGGACCTTGAGCAAGTCCTTCACTCACTATTTCTAAGCGCCATCGATAGATGCTTGGTCATAATTTTAGAAAGGAGCACTATACTAATTCTATTTTCTATTTTTGCCAAAGAGATATTTTTAGCCTGTATAGGTGAAAGCTCTGAACTGGAAAAGGCGCGTCTATGATCTATGCAACAATTGCTGTCGAATAAAGAAAACTTCAGAACAAGAATTCCAACAATGGCGCCGACATCCGGAGAATCCAATCAGAAAAGTGGAAAGCCATTTCGCATAAAATTCGGTTCACCGTTGTGACCTGTATAGGCCGATCGTGAAGAACGATATTACACGAACCAAAAAGTGAACAATGTATGTTGGGTGTGATTGGGGGTCGCCATCCGTAATCCGATTGCTCCCAAACTTATCTTCTCTATCAAATTTAAAGTCAATCGGTCAATAGGTCTTGGATTTTTAAGGAGGAAAATACGCCATTTTCTGTAATAAACCAAATGACTGCTAACAATGACTGTTATGACGCGAGTGACATACATAAACAAAACCAAAGTTAAACGTAAAAATGTAAAAAATTTCCTGTATAGCGAACGTGTAGCCTCAATCCCGCTCAATTTTCAATTATATCTATCATGCAGATGAGATCCTTCACCACCGCTGCCCGTTAAAGTTTCCCCGTGCACACGTCGTGTTAAAGTCCGAGATTTAGACGAAGATCGTATACGTTTCTTTCGAATGCATAACTATGACTCTGAACAATCAGCTCTGTATTGGAACCCAATGGTTGGGTTCCGTGTATCTGCGGGAACTCGCCAGTGGGGACTCTTCCGATAATCATTAGCTTTTGTTCTTAACAAGTTTAACATCATTTAGGTAGGCAGGGTTCTTTTGAAGAACTTCCAAGGCGCTACAGTAAATGTCCAGATACATAAATACATACATACATGCATACATACACACATACATACATACATACATACATACATACATACATATATACATACATACAACATGCATACGTACAAACGTAATTACGTATACATACATACATACATACATACATACATACATACATACATACATACATACATACATACATACATACATACATACATACATACATACATACATACATACATACATACATCCATACATACATACATACATACATACATACGTATACATACATTACATATATACAATTATACATAGCCTACATACATACATTGTCGCTTGTGTGATAGAAGTCTAAAACATCTATGGCGTCTTCGTCGTAGCACAGTCGATAATCGCTTTGAAGCGATGTCACATTACGTGTAATTGTAATCGTTTAATTTGTGCACAACAATGACCAGAAGAACATTAGTTAATTAGTAACTTCTATTGCGCCGGTGTCTCCTAATAGCCTACATAATACATCAAACGATGGCGCAATTAGTATAAAGGTATATATATTTATAACGACTCAGAAGATGCATCTTGGTTGATTTTGTCTTTGTTTAGGCCCATAGTCTTCTGTTATAATAGATGCAACAAGTTTCGCACTCATAATTACAAGCTTTATGTATACGTATGCTCTAAGTGTGTACTATATATACTTGTTAAAACTATATATTCTATACTACGAATATATCTATATAGTTCGCGAAGGCCAACATAAATATAAACTCGAAACGTAATTCTGAGTCCGCTTGCAATCATCTGTATAGGCCTACCAGTGCATGAATGGTCCGTTTCGACAATACTCAAAGAGATTCCAATCAGAAAACCGGAAATCCACTACTGATATATATATATATGTATATATATATATGTTATGCATGCGTATATACAAATATCTATACACGTGTATATATATATAAGAGTGTGTATGTATTTGCTTTATGTCACTATTAAACTCGTGCAGCCACTGATGCACCGAGGATGAACAATCTTTCTCTGTCTTTTATACTCGAAGGCGATTATATATAGGAAGTTCTTTAGGAACTATTATGGACACCATATAAAGCCTGGAATGGCAAATCCTACCACGCTAATGTAATTTTCCATAGGCATATACTCGTATATATTTATGCATGCCAATATTTGGATGTAAAAGCAACTATATAAGACATATGCGAGTATTAATACCTTTGCTTATATAGTTGTATATGTTCGTGTAAGTGTATATATGATACATTCAGTGAGCGACTTAGAAAGTCTTCGGTAATACTCGACCGTGCAGAGGGGAGGAGACACTGATAAATGCGACGATAAGCAAGCGTATACTGCAGTCAGTCCATCGATGACGAAGTCCTTCGTCTGTCCGTCTGTCCCTCTATCCGTCCGTCCGTCCCTGCGTCTCATACATGGACTGAACACCATGCAACACCAGTGCTACCGCCACCAACTGCCATTCGTGCATCGATATGCACAGTAATAGCATAGAGAAATGATGTAGAGACTAAAGGCGAGAATCTGCCAGCTATACACGCATGGATACACCGAAATATCAGAGGCATTCTGCAGTTTCTCCTACCTTCAGCTCCGTTCTCACTGCTTCCTAAATCATTGATCCTGCCACTGGCGTCTACTAGACTTCTTCTTCTTCTTCTTCGTCTTCTTCTTCCTCCTACTCCTCGTCCACTTCTTCTTCCTCCTGTTCCTTTCTTTTCTTTCTTCTTCGTATTCTTCACCTTCTCCGCATTCTTCTTCGCATTTTTCTTCGCACTGTTCCTTTTCCTCTTTTTTCTTAATTCCTGGTTTTCTATGGAATCACAATATAAGAATTTCTTGCAGGTATACTTTCTTATCGGTTTGTTGTGCGATTGCCTTCTTCTTCGTCGTGTTCTTCCTCTTTAACCTCTTGTCACTTCTTTTTTCCCTCGTTCTCATTCTCCTCCTCTTCTTTCTCTCGTCTTCTTCTTTCTCTTTTCTTTTTTATTCTTCTTCCTCTTCTGTCTTTTTCTTCTCTTTCCTCGTGTTCTTTTAGTCAAACTATAATATTGAATTTCTTGCATGCAGGCTACTTTCTTCTTTTCGGTTTGTTGTGCGTTTGTCTTCTTCTTTGTCATCGTCCTACTCTTATCATTCCTCCTCGTCTTCTTATTCCTCCTCCTGCTCCTCGTCTTCTTCCTCTTTTCTTTTTTCTGTTCTTCTTCCTCCTCCTCTTCTTCTTCCTCTTCTTTCTCTTCTTTGTATTTTCTTCGCTTTCCTCGTATTCTTTTAGTCCAACTATAATGTTTAATTTCTTGCAGGTTAATATGCTCCTTGCATTTTCGCTAATGATAAATATTGCTTTTAAGTTCAATAAACTCGTCTACACTTCTACTGACAACATGCACTCACGAGGCTACCAATTTCAATTAGCGATTGTCTAGTCATAATAGAACTCATTCTGCATGCTGCCAAAGTGTGGCCTCAGCCAATGTATACCCTTTCATGTCACGCAAATGTGCTTTGTCGTAACTCATAATGAAGGTGTCGTAGCGAGACGGTTCCTGCCCTTAATGGTTCTTGCCATGGTGCACACTTTAATCGTCCACAGGACATCGTGCAGTAATTGTTTGGTAACGCACATCGGCGCTCACACTTTGCAAACTTCATGGAACAAGATGAATACTATATACCTCGTGTTTTATAACAAAGCTATATAATTATCGTCGCCCTGCTTAAAAAGTCCAGGTTTTGGACTGGCACCACCAGCAAACGCAGAGGCGGAGTTATGCCTAAAATATGGTTGCGGTTTTGAGGCATAGCTCGAGGTATTAATGACTTTATAAAATGTGATGCGCATAATTATCTCCAGTTTATTTCTACATTTTTACGATTGTCTTTTTCTTCTTTAGAAAAACTGTAAACGCAGTTTTGCATTTCGTCTGTATCTCTGAGTGCAGCGGCGTATCCAGGATATTTTGCTCCCAGAAACGAACTGTAAAACTGGCAAATCTCCCTGTTTCATTTATTTCACGTTTTCCAAATACATCGAATGGCAATTGAAATTGTAATGAAATAAAATATGTAAAATACAGTATATGATGCCCCTTAGAGCTCAATGGGGCGCCAAACTCATACCTAACAACTGGTTGGTAAGTAATGAGGATATTATAACTGGATATTTCTTTGGCGCCCAAATTAATTTTGTAAACCCTCGTTTTGTCGCCCCTGCACCTCCCATCTGCACCTCCTAGCTACGCCTCTATCTGAGTGACTCAGCATTTTGCCCAAAGTTAGTTGAACGTACAGAAGAGATTGTGGTGCCTGGTTGTAGGTCTCGTACTCAATAAACTGTGGCTTCTTGAACTGGCGGCAGAGGGAGATCGACGCGTTACGATCGAGGGAGACGTTGAACTGGAAATCTCACCTCTGAGGTCTTACTACATCAGGTGCCAGTCACACCCCCCCCCTCTATTGATAAGTTTTTTCTTGAAGTGGCGCAGTATAAATGTCAGATTACAATTACAATTACAATAGATATCGCGAGACAACCACACAAAATTAGAACTTCATCGTCGCTCAGGAGTCATGTTTAAGGGTCTTTGTGAAGCTCCTAAATGGCTTTAATTAAGGTAAACCCAGTCTTCGTCTTCCAATGAGTGTAAGGAACGGTAGCGGGGTGTAAGGAATAGTAGCCATGATACTGAACTTGATCCATCCATACGTTACCTTATTAACATTAAACATTGCCACTTACACACAGATCTCACTTGACGTTAACGAACGCATTGACCTCATTATACCTTACACCCCGCTACCGTTCCTTACACTCATTGGAAGACGAAGACTGGTTTTACCTTAATTAAAGCCATTTGATAATCAATAATAAAGTTGTTGTTATTATTATTGTTATAGTTGTTGTCATTGCTGTTAATAATAATTAAAAAAATAACAATATTATCAGTATTACTGCTACTACTTATATTACTACTACTTCTATTATTATTATTATTATTTATTATTATCATTATTATTATTATTATTATTATTATTATTATTATTATTATTATTATTATTATTATTATTATTATCATTATTATTATTATCGTCATGATCAGCAGCAGCAGCATCATCAACATTTGTCCCTTTTTTTGCCGTTGTCGATTGGACAGTTTAGCGTCTGAGTTTTTGACGAATTCTGTCGAGCCAACGTTTCTTCGGCCGACAAATAAACCTTCTTCACAGCAAATCACGACTTCTAGCTTCAACAATAAAGTAAGTATCGTTCTAATTAGATAAGTGAGTATCGTTTTAGTTAGATGACTTCTCTCCTGAAATCGTACACGTGCTTCTTAATACGAATTGGCTAAAACTGTGTAAATACTGGATGTTCAAACTTCTACCCCGCCAGCCTGCCCACGTGGAACTCATAATAGGACATATAGGGCCAATATTTCCATATGGAACCCGTATAGAACCCATACGGGTCTCATCTAATGCCCATAGAAATGCTGCAAGGGTAGATATTTAGCAGACAACATGTAGTCAGTAAGTATTATGTGTGCTTATTATATCGATTGACAACTTATGAATTATTATAACGACAAAACAGAAATAAATAGATTAGATTATGTGTGTAATGTGTGTAATCGAAGATTAGATTATCAATGTGTGTATCAAAGAATAGAATCTATTCTTTGATACACACATTCATAATCTATTTACTTCTGTGTTGTCGTTATAATAATTTTTTTCCCAATCTTTTTGGGCTACGGAACCCTTTTAACTTGAAAAATTTTTGACGGAACCCCTACCTAAACAAAACATATTCTGGTACAATATTTTTAAACAGTGATCCAGGTATGTACAGTTTAAACGATTAAAGTTAGACTAGAAATTGTTTTAAATGAATTTAATCTTCCCACAGATCCCTTGTCTTCACCTCAGAGTCTGATTTCTAATGTAACAACACATTCAAACAACACTTAACCAATTGCTTTCCGGAACCCCTGTCTTCCCCTCACGGAACCCTAGGGTCCGCGGAACCCACTTTGGGAAACACTGGAATAGATTATGAATGTGTGTATCAGAGCTTTGTATAAGGCATTAAAGAACCTCTTAAATGTTCTGCATATTCAGATATCTGACTGATCCATTCAGGTACGGTACAACTTAGGGTAAATGAAGAATTTATGTTCAACTAAATCACATGAGACAATATGAGACAATATTCAGTGAAAGATTTCATCAGGAGGGACGTCCTATTCAGGAACGAACTGATGCTAGGAAGGCATCTGTATATCCCAACGGGTACCCGGGTACCATAACTCGACTACCCGGCTGACTCAGTTTCTGCGTTAGCACCCTGTTCATTATTAACATTGAGTTTCTGTCTATGCGAAGAACACGCGTTCGAAATGACAATCAGTGTAGCATTAAATAAACGTCAATACTTCTAAGATCTTTGCACTGCGACAGTTAACGCTATAAGGACGAGCTGCATTGGTTTCCCAGTCTCTTTTAGTATACGCTAGTCGTTAAACTGTTAAGTGATGCGCACGAAAGCGCGCTAAGAAGTGCGCTGTGAGATCTGAAATGGATCCGAAAACGAGCAGGGAGTCTGGACGCAACGGATTAAGACTGCATACAGAGGACATTGCGTGAGTGATAGAGGACCATTATATATATATATATATATATATATATATATATATATATATATGTATATATGGTCTGATATATATGTATGCATATATGGTCTGCTATCATCGATTCAAGTTTTCTAATCGATGACTCTTTGTAGCATAATAGACATATTTATGATCGCGGCCGATAACTCGAGACGTCGAGATTCGCTCACTGTATGCGTGTTCATGGTTTTGCATGCTTGTATGTGTATGTATCTGTGTACTTGTGGTGCGTGTATGTGTGCAAGCATGCGTGTGCGTCTGTTGGAGTGTGTTTGTGTGCATGCGTATATGACTATATATGTGAATGTAGTTGTATATGTATGTGTATATCAGTGTTATTTAAGTTGCCTAAAACTGAAAGTGACTTTAAGTTAACTGAAAAGTTCTAATTTAGTTAACTGAAACTAAAACTAAAACTGAAAAGTTCTGAAAACTGAAACTAAAACTAAACTGAAAAGTACAAAACTACAACTAAAACTAAATTTGAAAGTTGAAAACTGAATTAATTTTTCTTGTGTGGCGCACAGACCAATTGGCAGACATGTCTGCAACAGTTAGCGGCGCACATACTGATCGGTGCACATGTCTGTAAGCAATATCGGTTAAGCAAACATCCGTTTGAGTCCTTTCTCTGTCAGATTTCTCGTTAGCGGTAATAGACTAGGCTTGGAATCTCAAAATGACCTTGTTAGAAGGAAATCATGTAACAATTTGAATTTGTTACTAGGTGTTTCTAGACTAATTTGACCCTGCTGAAAACGAAAAATCGCGGTTAGCAAGCTGGATTGTTAGCGGTTGAATGCTAACACAAGATGGCGGCCAAAATGGTGGCCCGTATCTTCATATGGCTATGAGTTAAGTTATGTATGCGATAGAAACATGATGTTAGAATCCAAATTAACATTTTCCGAATCAAGGAATGTGATGGAATTAAAGACACATATGTAGCACTGCCACAAAAGAAAATGACGGACAAAATGGCGGCAAATGTCTTCATATGGCTATAAAACAAAATGGCGGACAAAATGGCGGCCGGCCTGGAGTAGTGTTTTTTGGTCAAATACATGAAATTTTTTATATCTTGTGATTGCAGTTGAACCATTTTATACATTATGTATGCAATATTTACGTTCATGACTTGACTGATATAGACTCCAGCTATTTTAAGTATTGTTGCAGCCAATGCAATTGCACATAGGCCTATGCGCTGTAGAAATCCGGAGATTACGATTATGTGTACATGGCAAGTTCGCACTTCGACAGCAGCAGCGCTTGGTGCAACACTTATCAACCTTGCATGATTTACAGTAGACAAACTCTATACACGGCTGTGGCACAGGATCAATTGTAGACCACACTGGTGCGTGAACACCTTCTTCATCACACTCCATCCTGATGAGGCTGGCGTTGGAGCCATTTTGGTCGCCATCTTGTTTTCCCATGCAACCGTTAAAACTCCAGCTTGCTAACCGCGATTTTCGCTTTCAGCAGGGTCAAATTAGTCTAGAAACACCTAGTAGCAAATTGTTATGATTTGCTTCTTACAGTCATTTCTAGAGACTTTTTAAAATTCCAAATTTTTCAAATGCAGTCAATCATCAATGATGTGATTTGACCATGAAAGCTAATCAAAATGAATGAATGTCATAAAAAATGAAATTCAGTTGCTTCTGTGGAATGCGCACAAAACTAAATTAAAACTCGAAAGTTTTGAAAACTGAAACTAAAACTAAAACTGAAAAGATTTGAAAACTATAACTAAAACTAAACTGGAAAGTTTTAGCAAAACTAAAACTATAACTGAAACTGAAAAGTTAACTGAAACTTAAATAACACTGGTGTATATGTGTGTGTGAAAGTATGTGCTTGCGTGTGAGTATACATGCTTATGTGCGCTTTTATGTATTGGTAAATGTATGTATGTATGTATGTATGTATGTATGTATGTATGTATGTATGTATGTATGTATGTATGTATGTATGTATGTATGTATGTATGTATGTATGTGTGACGTTCGTCGCTCGAGATCAACTAACCCTTCATCAGACGTGGTACCAATTTGTGTCGGTCTTACCCGAGACGCTGCTTCGTCGTCGGGCTGGGTTCGGCTCCAGCCAACTGACCTTCTGGAGTCGCCCGGGTCACTATCCTGTCTACTTCTGCTGTAGACGAGCGGTTCCCTGTCTCCGCTCTCAGTGCCCATTTCTCCAAGAGGAGGTCCCGAGGGTATCGCTTGTTTGCGAACAGTGTCGCTATCAAGCTCCATCTCACTTTCGGACTCTGCCACTGCCGCGGTCGCCGGGTGGGCAACGTCCTCGTCCTCAGGATGGCCGTCCTTTAGAACAGGGTTCGCTCTCTTGCCGGCAGGAGTCCTCAGCTTCCTGTGAGATCTCTTAGTCAAAGACTTTCTCTTTTTCTCCACCTTAACCGAACCCTCACGTACCATTCTGCATCTCATGACTCTCGAGTTATCGTCGATAGGGGAAAACTCTGAACGTTCTCTTGTCCGAGAGGACAAGGTGTACATCTGACGAGTCGTCACGTCGTGCCGTCTCAAACACGCGAACATCTTGCGATAATATATACACGTGTAATATTAACGCGGTATACTGGTCTCACGACACTCTCTTCTGATAGGACAGGTTCTAGGTCTAAAACCTCCCTAACCGCACGCAGAACTGTGTTCCGACCGGCGCACGAGGTGGGCCCTACTTCGCACTTCGGTCAGTTCTCGGAGCTACGTGTTTCGATCACCAAGTTATTTGCTCTGAATAACGATTGGCTTGAATACAAGATTTTCCTGACTCTATCGTTTTCCTGGTCTTACCGCACTGTAACCAGTTGTCGGGCGGTCTTTTCCCGTACTGCGGTCTTTCGATAACAGCGGTCTTTCCCAGTAACTATTTTTAGTTACCGGGCGATGGAGCCCCTCCAACGCTCCACCGGCGTGTCAGCCATCCAAGTGTCACAATCCAAATGTAACGCCGACCCCGTAAGGTTACCAGAATGTCCTGAATTTTGTTCCCAAGAATTTCCGAATTTTGGTTCCCTAACGAGGGTCACGCTTACTCTCACAGGTAACCGGACAAGCTCCGATCCTGCCTGTCGCCAAATTTACCCTTATTATCGTTTTTGTACTAAATTGGTTTTTTCAGGTATCCCGACGGTCACTTCACCGAGTGCCGAAGTCGCGTAAAACTCTCCCAGCCGAGGACGCCGAAGTCGCGTAAAATCCTCCCGGCCGAGTACGCCGAAAGCGCGTAAAACTTCCCTTGTGTCGAGTACGCCGAATTCGCGTAAAACTCTTCTCAGTGGGTAAAACCAAACACTGTCGGATCTTGGGGTTCTTCGAACTCCAAGAGGGATTTCCTTGCCCGACGTCAAATTCACTCTTGGTTTCAAGGATTTCAGAATTCCAGAAAATGGCTACTTTAAGACGGTCACCTCTACTCCCAGGGGTTACCGGACAAGCTCCGATCGCGGAGTTCTTCAAAACCCAAGAGGGACTTTCCTGCCCGTCGCCAAATTCACCCTGGTTTTCGATCTCACACTGAATTGGTTTTCCTGTGTATCAACGGTATCCTTCCCCGAGTATTACTCAGCCGTAGATTTCCCACGATCGCGATCTAGACCGCTTCGCGATCAACGGAGGGATCCAACCCGCCGGATCGGCGCTGTCGGCCTGTCTCCCAACAGTGAACTTCTTTAGCTGTACTCGGGATCGCCTGATTATATTATTCGAACGCCCCTTTCGTCCGTAAATATATTTGTACTAACCGGAAACTCGAACTCTGACTCTGTCGTAACCAAAATCACTCGCCTACCACACTGAGTGCAGTATATTTGAATCGGTAACTGAATCGCTAACCAACAACGCTGTTGAACAGTATTGCTATGTATGAAGAGTCGAACCAACTCTTCACGTATAAAGCAGCACACCGTGAGGCAGGCTCTATGCATCCCAAATTAACGCGTCTGCTCGCTATGCGCTGGCTTTACACCGTCGATCGGGCTTCCCTATCACGGTCGTTGCCGGACCGTCGCCTATTGAAATTAAATAAAAATTAAATGATCGATGCTGGGTCTTCGCATGAAAAATTAAGAGAAACGATGCTGTTCCCTTCGCATGTAAACTGAAAGAAAACGATGCTATTCGCATAAAATAAATCTTCCCACTTACGCACTGTGGCCTTGACCTGTATGTGGCCTTGACCGCCACACTCTCCCCACCTTACTTAGATGCGGAGCATCTCTGCCAAAATCGGGGACCTTAATCAAACGTGACAGGAACATCCCCAACCCAGATCCACTTAGAGAGCAAGGAACCAAATGCACCTTTGGTTATAGGGCGGTCTATCGACAATCTCGGCACCCTGCACGTACGCCAAACACGATGAGAACCGTGATAGCGACAGCCTTTTTAATGATGCTTTCGATCTCTCGGCACCCTGCACGTACGCCAAACACGATGAGAACCGTGATAGCGACAGCCTTTTTAATGATGCTTTCGATCCGAACCACCACCCTACTGGCAACCTGTCGTACCTGACAAATCGCCAACCTTAACAGGCCCTCTATCATGAACCTGGGCTCTACCGGACCCCAAGGGCCAGGAGAACTTAAGGAGAGAAAAGTCGCCCACTGTCTCCCGATCTGGTAACCATTGTCGATCAGTCACACCCGGTACCACTTCCAAATCGTGAAAGCAAAATAAAAGTACAAGTTATCATATTGTAGAACCAACGCAATGAAGCGTTCTAGTACTGGAATCTTTACTCGTTTCAGTACTAACCACTAAGCCAATGTTTAACCGAACACATATCATCAAAAGGAAACTTAAACAGTCATTCACTGACAATCTGTCAAACCAACGCAATTAAGCGTTGGTGGTAGCACAGGTACGGTATGCTCCCAGATACCGCTCAAAAGAAATACTCTCATCAAAAGGGCAACTGAAACATGTGTCTCCAATAGTCAATGAAACCAACGCAATTAAGCGTTTATCTAGTTGGTCCTAGATACACGTCTGCTTCAGAAGGTCACTAACAAGGACTTCTACAGTCGTAGTCATCCATCCAAGCGAGGTCTTCGTCTCGTCCGTCGTCCAGGTGGCAATTCTGGATCAGCGGTCTCTTCTGGATTCTCTGAAGGTTCCTCTGGTTCATGTTCTGCATTAGGATCTTGAGCCAGGACTGGCCAGTCTACTGTAGGTAACTCAAGATTTCTGTCCCTCTCCGGTAACCAGGTACTCGGAGGTTTACCGTAAAACGGCTTCAATTTATCCACGTGCACAACCATTAGCGTGGATTTCGGACTCTTCTGAATCCGGTACAGACACGGACTGAGCACTTGAATAACCAAGAATGGGCCGGTGTAATAGCGAGCCCATTTTGTCTTCCTTTCACTTCTTAGCCGAGGGTAGTAATAGTAAACCCAATCTCCTTGAGCGAACTTGCTAGGTCTCACTCTCAAATCGTAGGCTTTTTTCCTTCTTTCTGCTACTCTCTTTAACTGTTCTCGTACAAGCCGATACGATCGTTCCATTTTCTCTTTCTGTTTCTCCACGTACTCTTCCATGTCACTGTAAGACGGTCTCTCGAACTCTGTAACTTGGGCTAGAATCAAGTCTAATGGCGTATGGTTCTCTCTTCCCAGGAACAGGAAATTAGGTGTCCGTTGGGTCGCTTCATGTTCAGTACCTCGATATGCCGCCATTACATATGGTACATGAACATCCCAATCCTTTTGTCGTTCCGACACTACCTTTCCGATCAACATGTTCAGTGTTCTGTGGAACCTTTCGATCATTCCGTTACCAGAGGGTCGATATGGAGTTGTACGTACTTTGTCAATCTCCATGCGTTTACACAGCTCTTTGAATAACTTCGACTCAAAACACGGTCCCTGATCCGTCAGGATCTGGCGTGGCATACCAAACCTCGAGAACACGTGTACCATAAGCGATTCTGCCACAGTAACGGCCTCTTGGTTTCTGATAGGCAGAGCTTCAGCCCATCTCGAGAAGTAATCTATCGCTGTCAGTATGTATTTGTTGCCTTTACTTGATACAGGATGCGGACCAGTTATATCAATTCCGAATCTCTCCATTGGTTCACCGACCACAGGAGTCTGCATGTAACCCTGTCTTGGAGGTTTCTCCCTTCGATAACGAGCACAGCGATCGCACCTTTGGCAGAACCGTCTAACATCGTCCTTCCAACTCGGCCAATACGCCCGGCGTTGCAACTGAGTTAAACTCTTCCGAATCCCGAAATGTCCTCCGGCAAAGCTTGCGTGTGTTAACTGAAGCATCTCTCGCCGTAGAGATAAGGGCACAACTAACTGAGATCGCTCAGCTTTTCCTGTGTTACCCTGAATCCAGCCTCTGTGTAACACTCCTTGCAGGACTTCCAGCTGATTCCAGTTGCTCACCAACACTTTCACCTCTCCGTTAGCAGGTGATAGTTCTGCCTGTGTTGGATGATGCTTCGACTCCTTCCAATCAAGGACCGTACCAATATTGCAATCGCTCTGCTGTTCTCTTCGAAGAAACTCCTTTGTCCAACGGATTTCCTGGCCTGTATCTTCACTGGTAACCTCGGAGCGCGTTACTTCTCCGATCGGACGTGCCCACATCACGTCTTCATTCGTAACTCTCATGGTAACCACTTTAGGTTGTTCCTCACCCGGACCTCTAGACATCGCGTCTGCGTTACCGTGTTTTGCTCCCGGTCTGTGACATATCTCCATGTCAAACTCCTCTATCATCTCTAACCAACGAGCCTGTTGGCCAATCGGTTCCGGTGTTCTGCGTAACCACTGAAGTGCGGAGTGGTCTGTTCTGAGTAGGAATTTACTACCCAGTAAGTACTGACGAAACTCTTTCAGGAAATACACCACAGCTAACAACTCTCGCCTGGTAACGTTATAGTTCCGTTCCGCCGTCGACAAGAGCCGACTCGCGTAACAAATCACTGTCTCTTCTCCCTCTTGTACTTGCGATAACACCGCTCCAATGGCGTATGCCGAGGCATCCGTATCTAGGATGTACTGGCCCTCGTCGTTCGGTAACCCAAGTATAGGTGCGGAAACCAACTTTCGTTTAAGTTCTTCGAAAGCTCCCTGACATTCGTCAGTCCAATGGAACGGTACATTTTTCCTGGTCAGAAAATGAAGTGGTTGAGCTACCACCGCGAAATCATGTATGAAACGTCGGTAATAGGAGCAAAGACCAACGAAGGATCTGACTTGCCTCAAGTTCCGAGGAGCAGACCATTCTTCTACGGCCTTGATCTTGCTCGGATCCGTCGCGACCCCTTCTTCACTCAAAACGTGACCAAGAAACAATACTCTCTGTTGTAACAGGTAACATTTGGATGGTTTCAGCTTGAGATTATACTCTTGTAATCTCCTGAAAATCATCTCTAGACGTTGCATGTGCGTCTCTACGTCCCTCGAGAACACAATTATGTCATCCAAGTAAACCAGACAGATGTCATAGTTTAGCCCTGTCAAGACTAAGTTCATTAGTCGACAAAACGAGGCCGGACTATTGCACAATCCGAAAGGTAACATTTTGAATTGGAAGCTGCCCCTTCTCGTAACGAACCCGGTCTTGTGTTTGTCTCTTGGGTGCAAGGCCATCTGGTGATAACCTGCTCTCAAATCGAACGTACTGTACCATCTGGCGCCACCCAGGGTATCTAAACTCTCGCGGATAAGGGGTAACGGATGAGCATCTTTCCGTGTCTTCAGGTTCAGTTGCCTGTAATCGATACAGAACCGCATACTGCCATCCTTTTTCTTAACCATTACGACATTGGATGCCCATTCCGATATCGAAGGTTCAATGATTCCTTGTCTCAACATGTCTTCTACCTGACGATCAACTTCCGGTAACATGGAAAGCGGTTGACGTCTCAAAGGTTGCCGAACTGGTTTCTCCTGTCCCGTATCGATCTCGTGTTGGATCACCGAAGTGAATCCGTTATCACTTTCGTTAAGGGAAAACGTTGCGCTGTACGTTAGCACAAGTTTTCGTAACCTGATTCGCTCTTCTTCCGAAATGTCTGCTGGCACTTCTTCCCATAGTCGTTTTAGGGTCTGTTCGGCAAGTGGGTTGAGCGTCTGCTCCGCCACACTGGCCGTTGTACTAATCTTCGATCCAAACCGGTCAATCGTACTTTGCTGCTTTCCTCGGCGTTCCTCCGGATAACCTGGGCCCATAGGCTTCTCCGGATTTTCGCTTCGGTAAGGCTCATCATACGACTCCGTTCTGGCTCGATTAACTGTCACATCGACTACGTTCACTCGCTCCAGCGGACATTCAGTCCGTTTCTTGACTAGCGAATCTCTGTCTCCAACATTCAACATCCTGATCCACACTTCCGTGTCTCTTCCTGTCACCAACGTACGTCCGATTATCAAATCTTTTGATAATTCCATTGGAATGGTCGTCCAATCTTCGTTATCCTTTTGGAAATGCGGGTATACTACCCAAGCCGGAACGTCAACTTCGCTCCTTGGAGGAACTATTATGTCCTCTTGCACAATAACCCTCCGGCACATGGACTCGGTAACGACCTCTTTCAGAGGGATCTTCTCGCTCCCAAGGAAAACGCATCGACTTGCGAAGTCCCATCTTGCCTGATTGGCTTCCAGCCAAGATAACCCCAAGATCACTTCGGTCACTTGGTCTGTAACTAGACAGGGTACAGGGTACACCTGCTTTCCGATCCGAATCTTAAGGTTAGTTTCACCATCCACCTTAATCTGACTTCCATTAGCGGCTAGGAGTCGCTGTTCTGACGGTACTAGCACAGCGTCTAGCACGAAACGTCGTGGCACAAGTGACATTTCACTTCCAGAATCAAGTAGACAGTGTATACGTTTTCCTGCCAGTCTCGCAACCACGTAGGCCACCCTACTGCCTTTGACCAGTCGGTTTTGGGTTTCCTCTTGTATCGGTTCAGCCTTTGTAGGTTCACTGGTGCCGGTTGCACCATTCGTCTCAGCGTTTCTCTGAGGACAAAATCGCTTCACATGTCCTTTTCGTTTGCACAAGTAGCATTCGATATCCGGGTTACGCAACCGTGTGGGCGGATAAATCCGTCGCCATCCCACATTCGGTTCGGTTGTCCTCTGATCTCCCACAGCTAGATCAGAACTGTTCTCCCTTTCATGAGGTTTTCTCGGAACGATGCCCAAATTCTGATTTATTGTCACTCGATCAAGTTCTCTTGAAAGATTTTTAATCTTTCGCTCGAGATCTTCTAGACGACGAGACTGTTGCCCCTCAGTGCTCGAGTCTTTTCGGTCTTCCATGGTAACTTTAACTCTCGCGTGTCTCCGGTCTAAATCACCACCTTGTGTCGAAGATCGACCATAGGCATCCAACCTCACCGCATGTTTATACGCCGCTTCGAGGTTAACTGGTTCTCGCTCGCGCACCTTCTGCCCCAAATCTTGGTTTGCCAGTGCATCAATGAAAGCGTCACAAGCGACCGTCTCGACGATATCACTTGTTGGTCCTGGGTATGCCAAAGCCATTAGCCTTCTTACTTCCTGCACTACACTACTCAGCGTTTCTCCGTGAGCCTGCCGGTAAGTGCGAAGTTTCATCCGATATAGGCTAGTTTGGTCATCAGACCCGTACCGGGCCTTAAGCCGCTCAACAAGTTCTCGCCATGACACGTCCTTCTGTGCACCCATGTCCCACAACAGCTGCGAAGCGGGACCCGTAACAATCTCGGCACCCTGCACGTACGCCAAAACGATGAGAACCGTGATAGCGACAGCCTATTTAATGATGCTTTCGATCCGAAAGGGCACACATTAACTGGTCTGCTTTTTCCTGATCACTCCACCGGTTGCACCGTGCACAAACTTCGAACTTTGCTAGAAAGGCTGCGATCGCTGACTTGCCATCGTACTTCTCTAGCTTGATTCGTATACCGCGATCCGATCGGTCTTCGCCTCTTGTCCGTGTAACAAGTGATCTTCCGACACTCTTCTTGGGATTTCCTCTCCGGTTGTCCTCATCGTTACTCCTGGAACCGTTTTCCTCGTCTGTCCTCACCACTGACCGGTGCCGACTCTGTCCCCTCAGAGTACCCAACGTCTTCCCTGTACGCCACTTAGAATACATCGTAGTCATCTCTCGGTCGCCTGACGTTGCACTGTCTTCATCAGAGATGTACTCAGCCTGTCTCTGACCTTTTCTACGAGGCTCACCACCTGCGTAGTCTTTGGACTCCGATCGTTTATATTTATTGCGAGAACTCTGAGAGTTTCCGTTGACGAACGTAACTCTTCTGTCTTCTTCGCGAATATCTCTTTTTCCTGACTCTGGCGGTCTGTCAGATTCGTCGTACCTAAGACAATTACGACTTCTCGAATCTGGTTTGTGCCCTTTAGAGTACCGCTCGTGGGTCTCATCCCAGGCCAAATGATCTCTGTCTCTTCCCATGTTCGATTCTCTCTCGGTTTCTCTATCAAGTGCCTGTTTTAAACCGTGTCTCTCGTACTCTGGTAGACGTTCCTTACCATACGTCTCCCTTTCAGTTTTCTCATAACTCTCGTGTCTTCCTCGTTGGCGGAGGTTTTTCCTGTCAAAAACTCCGGTTCTCATGGCCTCTTCTGGACCAACACTATCGGTGTCTGAATCCGAAGAACTCACTGACGAACGTAATTTCGCCTCAACTCTTCCTCTTGTCAACAGACGTTGTCGACTCGATTGCCTTGCCGTTTTTCCGTGTGACTCTCTCCCGCTGTCCTCGGGAAGATAGCGGCTACGTAACTTTTCCGAAGTTTCCGAAAGCGAAACTTCCTCGCGTGTCTCTGTGTTACCTCGGCTCCGTGCCGGCTCTTCGATCTGCAGCTTCCCTCGGCGATCCATCTGGTAACCTGGGCCCGTAGGTTTCCCCGATGTCTCGCGTCGGTAAGACTTCGTATGCTGAGCAGCAGGAACAGCCAGTTCTTCAAGTTTCGAACTCATCATTGCCACACTCTGTCGCAGGTAAGACATCTCCGCTTGCCAATCTACCTCATCTGTCACAGGTCTTGGGCGACCTTCTTCCATGTTGGTAAACGGTACTCGATTACCTTCGTTTCGCTGATGCGCCACGATGTCACCACTCGTTTTCTGCACTACCGCGTCACCCCGCGGTTTCAGGCCTGTCTCAATGTCTCTTGGCCTATCACAAGCCTGTCTCAACTGTACAGGTTGCCTGCCCCGTACGATACTAGGTACTTGAACCTGCACAAGGTTCTCCGTTCTATTGTCGACGAGTGGTTTGGACCTGTCAAACCTACTCTCACCAACGGTCTCTCGCCAGTGTGTGAATGTCTCGTTATTCACATCGTTCTGTACTACCTCAGTAGTCTTTGGAACGGTTATCAACCATCCGTTATCCTCATGGAAACCTCTTTCACGCCCACTGCGGGTTCCAGCTTCCGTTTCAAATGCACTGGTTTCGTCAGGTGCACCCGTTTCATCAAGCAACCTTCGTTTGCTTTTCCGTTTACGTAACTTTGGACGCGCGCCTCCGTGCTCACTATGGGGCACTTCATCCGACTCGTCCTCGGTATCTTCCTGACCTTGCCTGGTTCTGTGACAAGAAAACGCTAGTACCCCACTTCTGGTACCAGTTTGTGACGTTCGTCGCTCGAGATCAACTAACCCTTCATCAGACGTGGTACCAATTTGTGTCGGTCTTACCCGAGACGCTGCTTCGTCGTCGGGCTGGGTTCGGCTCCAGCCAACTGACCTTCTGGAGTCGCCCGGGTCACTATCCTGTCTACTTCTGCTGTAGACGAGCGGTTCCCTGTCTCCGCTCTCAGTGCCCATTTCTCCAAGAGGAGGTCCCGAGGGTATCGCTTGTTTGCGAACAGTGTCGCTATCAAGCTCCATCTCACTTTCGGACTCTGCCACTGCCGCGGTCGCCGGGTGGGCAACGTCCTCGTCCTCAGGATGGCCGTCCTTTAGAACAGGGTTCGCTCTCTTGCCGGCAGGAGTCCTCAGCTTCCTGTGAGATCTCTTAGTCAAAGACTTTCTCTTTTTCTCCACCTTAACCGAACCCTCACGTACCATTCTGCATCTCATGACTCTCGAGTTATCGTCGATAGGGGAAAACTCTGAACGTTCTCTTGTCCGAGAGGACAAGGTGTACATCTGACGAGTCGTCACGTCGTGCCGTCTCAAACACGCGAACATCTTGCGATAATATATACACGTGTAATATTAACGCGGTATACTGGTCTCACGACACTCTCTTCTGATAGGACAGGTTCTAGGTCTAAAACCTCCCTAACCGCACGCAGAACTGTGTTCCGACCGGCGCACGAGGTGGGCCCTACTTCGCACTTCGGTCAGTTCTCGGAGCTACGTGTTTCGATCACCAAGTTATTTGCTCTGAATAACGATTGGCTTGAATACAAGATTTTCCTGACTCTATCGTTTTCCTGGTCTTACCGCACTGTAACCAGTTGTCGGGCGGTCTTTTCCCGTACTGCGGTCTTTCGATAACAGCGGTCTTTCCCAGTAACTATTTTTAGTTACCGGGCGATGGAGCCCCTCCAACGCTCCACCGGCGTGTCAGCCATCCAAGTGTCACAATCCAAATGTAACGCCGACCCCGTAAGGTTACCAGAATGTCCTGAATTTTGTTCCCAAGAATTTCCGAATTTTGGTTCCCTAACGAGGGTCACGCTTACTCTCACAGGTAACCGGACAAGCTCCGATCCTGCCTGTCGCCAAATTTACCCTTATTATCGTTTTTGTACTAAATTGGTTTTTTCAGGTATCCCGACGGTCACTTCACCGAGTGCCGAAGTCGCGTAAAACTCTCCCAGCCGAGGACGCCGAAGTCGCGTAAAATCCCTCCCGGCCGAGTACGCCGAAAGCGCGTAAAACTTCCCTTGTGTCGAGTACGCCGAATTCGCGTAAAACTCTTCTCAGTGGGTAAAACCAAACACTGTCGGATCTTGGGGTTCTTCGAACTCCAAGAGGGATTTCTCTTGCCCGACGTCAAATTCACTCTTGGTTTCAAGGATTTCAGAATCAGAAAATGGCTACTTTAAGACGGTCACCTCTACTCCCAGGGTTACCGGACAAGCTCCGATCGCGGAGTTCTTCAAAACCCAAGAGGGACTTTCCTGCCCGTCGCCAAATTCACCCTGGTTTTCGATCTCACACTGAATTGGTTTTCCTGTGTATCAACGGTATCCTTCCCCGAGTATTACTCAGCCGTAGATTTCCCACGATCGCGATCTAGACCGCTTCGCGATCAACGGAGGGATCCAACCCGCCGGATCGGCGCTGTCGGCCTGTCTCCCAACAGTGAACTTCTTTAGCTGTACTCGGGATCGCCTGATTATATTATTCGAACGCCCCTTTCGTCCGTAAATATATTTGTACTAACCGGAAACTCGAACTCTGACTCTGTCGTAACCAAAATCACTCGCCTACCACACTGAGTGCAGTATATTTGAATCGGTAACTGAATCGCTAACCAACAACGCTGTTGAACAGTATTGCTATGTATGAAGAGTCGAACCAACTCTTCACGTATAAAGCAGCACACCGTGAGGCAGGCTCTATGCATCCCAAATTAACGCGTCTGCTCGCTATGCGCTGGCTTTACACCGTCGATCGGGCTTCCCTATCACGGTCGTTGCCGGACCGTCGCCTATTGAAATTAAATAAAAATTAAATGATCGATGCTGGGTCTTCGCATGAAAAATTAAGAGAAACGATGCTGTTCCCTTTCGCATGTAAACTGAAAGAAAACGATGCTATTTCGCATAAAATAAATCTTCCCACTTACGCACTGTGGCCTTGACCTGTATGTGGCCTTGACCGCCACATATGTATGTGTGTATGTGTGTCTTTGCGTGTATACGTTTGTGTGTATGCATGCGTGTGCCCATGTATGTATGTATGTATGTATGTATGTATGTATGTATGCATGTATGTATTATGTATGTATGTATGTATGTATGTATGTATGTATGTATGTATGTATGTATGATGTATGTATGTATGTGTATATGTATGAGCTTGCGTGTATGCATGTGCATGCATTTGTATCTGTGGGTATGTGTCTGTGAGTATGTGTGTGTGCGTGGGTGTGTGTCGGTGTGTGTGTGGATATGGGTGTGTATGTGTGTTTGTCAAAGGTAATCGCCTTCGTCGTTGTCATACATTTATCCCGGATGAACGGTCTTCTGCCTCTACTAAGAAATACGTCGGATGCGACCCGTAAGACCGTTCATTATTGTTGTAAAGTCCGACCAGGAATAGCCGCAGCGAATCATACAGTCAGACGAGGAGGAGGAGCACGAGGAGGCGGATGAGGAGGAGGAAGAGAAAGAGGAGAAGGAGGGAGAGGGACGAGGAGGACGAAGAAGAGGACGAGGAGGAGGAGGGAGAGGAAGTCGAGGAGGACGAGGAAGAAGAAGAGGAGGAGGAGGAGGAGGAAGAAGAAGAATAGGAGGAAGAGGAGGAGGAGGAAGAGAGTAAGAGGAGGAGGAAGAGGAGGAGAAGGAAGAGGAGGACTAGGAAGAGGAAGCGTAAGAGGAGGAGACGGAGGAAGAGGGACGAGGAGGACGAAGAAGAGGACGAGGAGAAGTAGGAAGAGGAAGTCGAGGAAGAAGAGGAGGACGAAGAGGATGAGGAGGGGGAAGAGGAATAGGAGGAAGAGGAGGAGAAGGAGGAGGAGGAAGAGGAGGAGAGGGCGAAGGACAAGATGGAGGAGGAGGAAGAGGAGTAAGAGGAGGAGCAAGAGGAGGAGGAGCAAGAGGAGGAGAGGGCGGAGGACAAGATGGAGTAGGAGGAGGAGAAGGAGGAGGAAGAGGAGGAGGAGGAGGAGCAGGAGGAGGACCGCAGAATGAGGAACAGGACCACTAAAAGGTGAAGGAAGAGGAGGAGGAAAAAGAAGGTGAAGCAAGAGGAGGAGTAGTGGGAGAAGATGGAAGAGGAGTAAGAGTAAACGAAGAAGGAGTAGGAGGAGAAGGCTGAGAAGGGAGTCCTTAATTCTGTAGACTGTGGTGCAGTGCATCGTCGTAGTCGTCGTCGTCGTCGTCGTTATCACTATGATTCATCATCTATCGTCGTCGATTCATCATCCGTTCATCTGTTCATTCGCTCTCATCCGCATCCGACTCTTTATGGTCCAGTCAACCGACGGAAATCCGGTCAACGGCGCAAGTAGCTGTACGTGCTGCATATTACGAGAATCGACTCCGAGGCTCTGATAGCACTTCCGCTCTGTCGACATAGCAACTGGTTTCGAACGATATCGACAAATACTTAAATTCTGACGTCTATTCCGTTTCTATAGCAACCGATGATAAGACATCGTCTAAGAAGAGCAGTCTAACCCCGCCGCTTCCCATACTCTGGTAGTGCCAGTGAGTGGCATGAATAAGGGAGGAGGGCGACGATAATCATCTTTGTTATGACTCAGCGTCTTTGAACAGTATCTACCAACCAAGAAAAGGAGTCCTTTCATCTTGCCCTGCAGAGTGTCAGCCATGAGTATGAAGTTTAGCGACTTCGTTTTTCTTGAGCTCGGCATTTGAAATCCTGGAGATGTCACATATACAGGCAGAACCATGCATACACTGACAGTGGATGGCCAATGTACTCATTCCATTTATGTTGGATAGGCGGCGCAAGCGGATCCGACATCTGGAAAAACAACATCTGTCCTTGCTCGTGTTTATCCATCAACCTCTCGACTGAAAGTCTAACACATGAACTCTCTACTGTGCACCACACTAGACAATTGTGCTCCACACTAGACAATAGTGCTCCACACTAGGCAATTGTGCTCCACACTAGACAATTGTGCTCCACACTAGACAATTGTGCTCCACACTAGACAATTGTGCTCCACACTAGACAATTGTGATCCACACTAGATAATTGTGATCCACACTAGACAATTGTGATCCACACTAGACAATTGTGCTCCACACTAGACAATTGTGCTCCACATTAGACAATTGTGCTCCACACTAGACAATTGTGCTCCACACTAGATAATTGTAATCCACACTAGACAATTGTGCTCCACACTAGACAATTGTGATCCACACTAGATAATTGTGATCCACACTAGACAATTGTGATCCACACTAGACAATTGTGCTCCACACTAGACAATTGTGCTCCACATTAGACAATTGTGCTCCACACTAGACAATTGTGATCCACACTAGATAATTGTAATCCACACTAGACAATTGTGCTCCACACTAGACAATTGTGATCCACACTAGATAATTGTAATCCACACTAGACAATTGTGCTCCACACTAGACAATTGTGCTCCACACTAGACAATTGTGATCCACACTAGATAATTGTAATCCACACTAGACAATTGTGCTCCACACTAGACAATTGTGATCCACACTAGATAATTGTAATCCACACTAGACAATTGTGCTCCACACTAGACAATTGTGATCCACACTAGATAATTGTAATCCACACTAGACAATTGTGCTCCACACTAGACAATTGTGCTCCACACTAGACAATTGTGATCCACACTAGATAATTGTGATCCACACCAGACAATTGTGCTCCACACTAGACAATTGTGCATCGCATAAGACATCGTCGTCTATACGTAAAACCTGAAGTCATTTTCAAAGCGTTGCCATAGCAACTCGTAATGATGAATCCTAATATAATGTTTAACGTATGATCCGCCACAATGGTGTAGCAACTGAACGTAGTCGGTGCCTCCACATTTAGATTATGTTTGCATTTAAGCATTTATTTATTTATTACGATCAATTGTGACGCGCGCAAAGTCACACAGAAATGCACGTATATTTATATATATACCGGGTGGCCCATTAAAAACGTTCCCAAACTTTGTTAACCTGTCTATTAAACAATTTTAAAGTAAATTGAATCATAGTACATCAAACTAATCATAATTCATATTTGTACAACACAGCCAAAATTTAGCTCAAAATACTCAACAGTTTGATAGAAATTGTTGTTAGAACTGTATGACCCATGGTAACAATTTTGCACAGTTTTATGATGACGTTTTACGCGAACAAATGTTTAATTGATCCTCCGCCTTCTCTTGTAACGACCCTTAAACGCTGTTTCCACTGTCCTATTGACTTCTGTATTTGTGTGTCGTCTAACAGAGACCATTTTGCTTCAATGACCTGCTTAAGTTCGTCAGCATTTAGAAACGGTATTCTGCGACCAGCATACACAAGCTCCTTTAGGGCGTTCCATACATAGTAGTCCAGAGGATTTAGATCGGGAGAGTTTGGTGGCCAGGCACCACTGTGGATAAAATCAGAGGTGGTTGCTTGAAGAAATCGCTGAGCCAATCTGCAACGATGTGAAGGAGCACTGTCTTGTTGAAAGATGTAATTGTCGTCAGGATAGAGTCTACGACATTGGGGAATGAGTTTATTGGTTTATGCTTTGTCTTGACCAGTTTTTACGCGGATATTCCTGAACGATTCGCTTGCCTCGCCAACCCTTCTCCTCAAATGATATCTTAATAACAGCGAGATCATCATTTGAAAACACCATGTTTTAATGTTTACTACTTCGAGGACTAGTTTAATCAAGATACTCTCGTTACTTCGCGGCGAAATAAATGACGTAGTTTTGTGCAAAATTTTTAAACAGGTATGACGTCATAACCTTGCCGCAGGGTGTGACATAATAAACGTACTCTCTTGAAATGTGACATTTGTGCACAGAAATAATTGCTTAACATTTTGGTATAAATTTAAATTTGATATCTCTTAAATTAGATTTTTGCCAGGTTAACAAAGTTTGGGAACGTTTTTAATGGGCCACCCGGTATATATATGTATATATATATGTTTGTGTGCATATGTGTGTGAGTGTATTTATTATGTACTAGCTGGATTACCCGGCGTTGCCCGAGGATATAAGTTTCAAACCACCAACAACAACAACGACTGCTTGGCAATCTTGGCAGTCGCCCTCTGGCGGCGACTGCTTCGCAGACTTTGGAGGCCCTTGTGGCGTCTGGCGACGTCTGGCGGAGACTGCTTCGCAGTCTTCTAGACGCCTTCTGGCGTCTAGCGATCTCTGCCGTGGACTGACTGCTTCGCAGTCGCCCTCTGGCGGCGACTGTTTCGCAGTCTTGGAGGCCCTTGTGGCGTCTGGCGACCTCTGGCGGAGACTGCTTCGCAGTCTTGTAGACGCCTTCTGGCGTCTGGCGACCTCTGCCGTGGAGTGACTGCTTCGCAGTCGCCCTCTGGCGCCGACTGCTTCGCAGTCTTGGAGGCCCTTGTGGCGTGAGGCGACCTGTGGGGGAGACTGCTTCGCAGTCTTGTAGACGCCTTCTGTCGTACAGCGGAGACTGCTTCGCAGTCTTGTATACGCCTTCTGGCGTCTAGCGACCTCTGCCGTGGAGTGACTGCATCGCAGTCGCCCTCTGGCGGCGACTGCTTCGCAGTCTTGGAGGCCCTTGTGGCGTCTGGCGACCTGTGGGGGAGACTGCTTCGCAGTCTCCCGTGGACTGACTGCTTCGCAGTCGAAGAGGGTGAACCGGGCGTTGGCGTGTTAAAGAAAACGCCATAAATCTAGCCCTCACTACCGGTCTGTAGTCGGCCTCGCCCTTAGTAAAGCAGACTGGTTGTTTCATATACTGTAAATAATTTAGATCTTTGTCTTTGAACATACATTGTGTTAAAATTTTGTTGTAAAAACCGGGGACGCGAACCCCTCTACTGGGTGTCCGAAGCCGAGGCCGACACAGTGATGAAGGTTTCGAGTGAAAAGGTGCAAAATTGCAGAAGTTAAGCCCGGTCAAACAGACAGACAGACACACACACACACACACACAGACAGAAAGCTGGCTTTATTTATATAGATGTATAATCAACATGTATGCATGTTCGTATGTATATAAATGCATATAATATACATATATATTATATATGTATGCGATACACTACAATAGTAACAATACACGCACATATTATCTAGGGCCTACAGAAAGTAGAAACCGGTTATTTTCAATACAATACAATACATGACTCAATACAAATTTTGTTTCTCGTTCGCCAGATGGCAACACAACTGTTGTCTGATGCACTGTTTTCATCGGAATTAGAATCTTGTGTGTGTGTGTGTGTGTGTGTGTGTGTGTGTGTGTGTGTGTGTGTGTGTGTGTGTGTGTGTGTGTGTGTGTGTGTGTGTGTGTGTGTGTGTGTGTGTGTGTGTGTGTGTGTGTGTGTGTGTGTGTGTGTGTGTGTGTGTGTGTGTGTGTGTGTGTGTGTGTGTGTGTGTGTGTCACGTAATCATTGCACTATAACTTCTGTCAGCATGCCCACATGGAGCCCATATGGGCCCATATGGGACCCACATCATCACCATCATGTCACACCACTTTGCGCTGGCGTAAACTAGTCCAAAATATTGGGGGGGATTTGGTCATTCATTCTACACTTGTTGCATTGTACAGTCCATCTCAATTATTGGCGGGCACGTGCCCCGGCTGCTCCCCTCCCCCAGAGTCTACGCCTATGCAGATGTGACCCGTATAGAGCCTGTATGATTCCCATGTAGTGCCGACGGAAATGCTGGCGGGGTGTGTTGTATCGCATGGAGATCGTATGGTTATGCCTGTGTCCGTGTGTTTGCATTCTACGCAGTATGTGCCTAAGGGATCTCAGTCCGACTCGGCATCCGACTTATCCGCAGCCGTCGGATCTCACTGTAAAGATGGCGACTACCAATGCATCGAAGACATATCGAAAGCTCCTGTCATTCACCCGCAGCAAAAGGCCACGCCTCCGCCACCTGTTGGGTATGCTATTACCGCGATCTACGTCATCGTCATTATCATCATCATCATCATCATCATCATCATCATCATCATCATCATCATCATCATCATCATCATCATCATCATCATCATAAGTGGTGTGACCCTTCCCGAAGAGTTTCCGTTTCCAGGACTACCAAACATCCCGGTCTTTTGTCGTCTCCAGGCTTTTTTATAGCTCAATGTAAGGCGAGTGAAGCTCCGCCTCCATCTCCTCGATCGTGCAAGCTGTTCTAAATTTCCTGCGGGCCTAAATAACTAACCGGACTTCACCAGATTGTTTTATCGTCATTGTAGAAAATCGTCAACATCCACAATTGCCGGTCAGGATCCGCTTCGTGGCCGGGTAGGTGTCGCCACAGTGCGAGGGGCTTCGTCTCTTCCGCCATGTGCACCTGGCTTTGGAGGGGACTTCGACGACGAGGACTGCGATCAGTCGTCAGGGGATACACGCATTTCCCTTCAGTCACCCACAGTCCGATCCGCTTCGGTAGGAGGAGTCTTCACTGCCGCGGCATTTCCTAATGTCTCCGTAACGACGCCGAACCCGAGGTTGAGGCGGTCGACCGCGAGAGAGGGGATCCTGCAGCCGTCCCTGCAGTCCCCCGGCCGATCGACGGACAGTGGGGTGCCGCTGCCCACCTCGGTAGCTCCACCAACCGCGAAACTGGCGTCGTTTGACCCAGGACACGGCCACAACCTCGAAGGCACCGTGAACACAGCCGCCAGCTCAAAGGCGAAAGGCAACAACCCCGCCGATAGCACGGGTTCAGTGGCAACACGGGAGGGTGAAAGGACAGGGACCGCCGACCTCAAGGGTTCATCGTCTCTGACCCCCGGGGCCACGTCGTCAATGGCCATGAACATCGGACTAATCGCCGGCATATCGGTCGGCGTCCTCGTCCTCTTGCTGGTCCTATCGTGTGCCGTCTACAAGTGGCGCAGCCGCGAGGAAGGCACCTACTCGCTCGAAGCGGCAGCCGCCAATGACTACGGCTACGAAGCGTGCCACGGAGGCACGGTCCACGACGGCGGCGATCGACGGCTGAGACCGTCCAAGTCGGACGGACAGACGACGAAGACGAAGAAACGACAGACGAAGGAGTGGTACGTATGACGACAACCCCCATCCATCCACCACATCGATGATCCTAACGTAAGGAGAAGAGAGCGCTTTAGAGTTGGATGACGAAGCAAGACGAACGGAAACGGAACCGAGGAACCGGAAGGCGACACCACGCGACGCATGTTTTTACAAATGACTTGACGAAAAGCTCCTGTGATCAAGAATTAATCGTCACAGATCGTAAATACGAAGAAAACCCTAAGGCTGTGCTGTGGCCGAAGCTTGACCTCTCCCCATGGGGCTTATGTCAGATGACCACCTGTAACGCATGTGGTACGTAGACATCAACATACAGACTCCGATGCCCACGTAACACCCGTGTGTTTGAGAGGACGTCGTATCGCTCCCACCACGTGACTCTATTTCCGGTTTTCAGTTACCACGCTCTTTAAACGGGCGTCTAAAATGATGGGACGACCATTTGTATGAACGATGATGGTATCTTCGAAGCAAATCACTGGAAAGTGAAAAAGACTTAACGGTCGCTATGGGAAACGACAACACATGCTTTCACGACACACTTATCATAACCAGACTGAACACGATCGTGCGTAATAATCTACAGTAGTAATGATAAATATATTTATTAATCTTATTAATGTAAGACCTAATTATGGTAAGAATTACTGTTCACCGCAACACACTAACAATTAATCATCATCGTCGTCGTCATCATCATCGTCGTCGTCGTCGTCATCATCATCGTCGTCGTCATCATCATCATCGTCGTCGTCGTCATCATCATCATCATCGTCGTCGTTAGTGCTGTGCCCCCTCCGGAACGTTTCCATTTCCAAGGCTCTGCCAACCGTCCCGGTCGTGGGCTCGTCTCCAGCCTGCGTGTAGGGGGCCGTCCACATATTACGTACGCACTGAGGGGGAGGGGGGTCGGATTTTTGGCGATTTTGCGTACGGGTGCGAACGGGGGGGGAAGGGGGGGACAAAAGTGTACGTACGCGAAATAAATTTCTAATTATGACGTCCACATTAGCCTATTTATAACTCTGTATTGTCCTATAGTCGTCCGATGGCATTTTATTACATTATATAAAAGCCATGTGAAGTTATTCTGTGCTGTGAACGAGACGCCTATAATTTGTCTATATTGGCCCTCACTCATCCTTCAATCTGGCCTGAAGTGCAGACTTTCGAGACACTTTCTGCAGCTGGTCTTCGGGGGGGGTGCGTCAAGTGTACGTACGCCGGGGGGGTGTGGAAGAAAGTACGCTTGCGAACAGGGGGGAGGGGGTCCAATTTTCCCGGATTTTTGCGTACGTAATATATGGATGGCCCCTAGCCAGAATTTTAGTGGGTGAAGATAAACCTCAAACGTCAGTGTGCCTTAATTGTCCGACTGGTTTCTTCCAGGTCCTCGGGGTCTGAAAAAAATCGAGATTCGGAGCGTGGTCCTACCTTCCATAGCACCGTGTTTACAATTCACACATCCGGGATCTTATTTTCTCGATCATTTCCATTTCCGAGGTCTGTCTCGCGACTGTATATTTCTGCATTGATGATGTGCCCGTAATTTGCATAATTCTCCTCCAGCTTCTTTGCTAGAGCCACTGTGAGAGTCCAGGTTTCGGCTCCATAAAGGAAGAGAGTTAGGGTCTACTATTCTAAACAGGCGGATTTTTTAGCCCAAAGGAAATCCCGTGTTCCAAACTCCCTGATTAAGGCAGTCCATGCAGTCACGGGCAGTGCTATATTCACTGTCGGACCTCAGACTGGCTGATGCCATCATCCCTGACGTTCGACCCGAAGTAGTTGAACCCTGCAACTAGTTCCACCTTATCTCGCCAGCCAAGAAAACCTGTTTCGAGATTAAATTAATGTTGGCCGCAGAGCGAACGCAGTTAAAAATTGAGTCGACACATTACGAAAACAACGCATTAAGAATCCGGGGTCACAAAGTTCAAAGACTTAAATGCAATTACGACAGAAGAAAAAAGAGGCCGTGCAGCAGAACAACATTCGTTTCCGGTATATACGACGAACTCTAGCAATTAGTAGTAATAGTATTCTTCTAATTATGATAATTATAATGATCGTAACCGTCATCACAATGGTGATTATCGTGTTGATCGCGATAATGCAAGAGAACGAACAACTATTTTCACGAAAGACGACGAAACAAGACCGTGACAGTTTACATCCTGTTTACAGAGCTATGGCCTATAGTGGCCCTGGCAGACTAACGGACATTGGTCGATGTGCTAATTACTATTGACGTAGAATATGGCATCCAGTATGACTTGAACAGAGGCGAAGTAAACTTATAACAGGAATATGATTAATCGAGTTATATAATAATTTATATAAGTTATCAGTGGATCTCTAGCATCCAGTTTTAGCATATAACGCGACCAGGGAAGGTGATAAATCAGATTGCAATAAGAAGTTAGTATAGGCGGATTGGTTTTGCTCTCAATGAAACATGCTCCATTTGTCTGCAACAGCTTCCTTGATTTTTGACATAATTCGTCCATCCTTTTCACACCTAAATGAACCTCGGCTGGAAGGAGTTGTCCGAGGAGTTGCCTTTCTTCACAAATTATACATGAAACTTGTTCGCTTCGCTGCACCTATTCCACCACTTAAGTCATTTGAAAGCCTTATTGTTAAACTGGAATTTGCAAATCGATGCCGCACCTACGTTGTATGTTAATGCACGAAGTCCTTTCTTTCTGACTTTTCCCTGAGTTTCAATCTCTGCTTGTATCCTTTATTTCTTCTTCTGAACTTATAAATGGCGACTTTATATACTATAGGAACTACGTTCCGTGAAAATTCCAAGATCTCCCTGTTCGGCTTTGATCTTATGCCGCTCGTCTCTTTCCCAACTCATGACATTCTATTGTTGGGGGAAATATCTCTCCTCCCGAGTTAATTTGTCTGACCGCACTATTGTATTACTGCTCAGGTTTCTTTCCTCAATTACTTTATTGCATCTATATATTATAAAGAGCCTCTCACAGTGCTCACCAATCAGAGGCGCTCCCAGTGAGAAAGACCCAGTGAAAAGAAAGTAGTTGTTAAGACAGCGTATATAAAGAGGGACTTGAGCCACCAGCTATAATAGAGAAGTACGTGTCATTGAGAAAGCTGTTTTCAATGTGCCGAGCCAATGCAGGCAAAGGGTCGGGTTTGGGCCATAGTAGTCCTTGCTCGTGGGACACGAAGATCATGACGATCAAGTGAGCGTAGTGGGTGGAGAGAGGTAGCTGAGACCGGTAAACAATCTATAAAGTTACTGACTTACAGATATACGATCGATTCACTCTTTCACTGGTAACTGCTTAACGTTTCAACGCTGACGTCCATGTAATTATAATTACGACAACTTATAAATTCATCGTCCTTGCCTCCCCACCCCTCCCCACAGAACAGACCGCTACCGAACCTACCGGCCAGCTAACTTCAACCCCACCGGAAATCCCAGCTAATGTACTGGGCTCCATTAGGATTATTTGTTCCGTGGGCAGGCAATGTAATGAATGCTGCGTGGGCGTCATATTGTCAGCGTCTTGTTTATGGCTCTTCCAAGAGCGTTTTCAACCATTTGTAGGCCGAGTAGTGATATCAACGAGACACTTGGTCATAGTAGTCAAGTGTGCTAGACACTAGTGCAATAGCTAGTGAAATTTTAGATAGTACAATGTAAAGGAATTTTGATTATGCGAATATATCTTATATTTATGAAATATATATACTATGTTGAGCTGATCTGCTATATAACGACCCGAACATAGCTAGAAAATGATGTAGCTGAGTCAATCACCGGGCCCATACTGCTTGCGCATTCAGTACAGTTAACAAGTATCACTGTATCCATCCAACTGGAACAAGTATCCATCCAACTGGAACTGAAAGGCCAATCAAATTAACTGAGTTGTTGGCTTGTGCCTAGAAATATAAATTCAGATTTAGAAGGATTCATACTACGTATACAGCGTCGATCAGCATCAGTTTTCTCTCTCTCAGAAATATGGTCCGGAACAACAGGCTGCAGGATATATATCGTCTGTAGTAGAAACACAAACATAATTCATCAACAGAACAACGCCTGATATACTAATCTATCCACAGATGACTATGTGCATTAAGTAATCATCTGTAGTGGGTAGACTGGAGAGAGAGAGAGAGAGAGAGACAGACAGACAGACAGACAGACAGACAGACAGAGACAGACAGAGAGACAGGGACAGAGACAGAGACAGAAGAGAGAGAGAGAGAAAGAGAGACAGACAGACAGACAGAGAGACAGACAGACAGACAGAGACAGACGACGTTAGAGTGATGTGGAGAGAAAGAAAGAGAGAGAGAGAGAGAGAGAGAGAGAGAGAGAGAGAGAGAGAGAGAGAGAGAGAGAGAGAGAGAGAGAGAGAGAGAGAGAGAGAGAGAGACAAAAGGGAGAGCTGGACGTGGGAGGCATATATGGGTGCAGAGGTGGTAGCTGTAGCGACATGACTTAGAGGGCTGCCGGAGTACACTTGACAAAAAAGGGAAAGCGGAATAGGCACTTTTCTGAGGGACGTAGGAGAGAATAACTTACGAAGAACATCGCTACCCAATCGGCTATAGGTCTAATTACACTTGTGCTTCTCCAAGTATTACTGTTTCTGTGTCTCTGCGTATGTAGATACGGAAGTAGGAAGACACACAGACAGAATGACAGCAAACGAGACAAACAGACAGTAAGACAGATAAAATGAATGTATAGGCCTACTAATATGCTACGCACCATAGATATATGAAACACGTCTATTTAACGACGCCATCATATATCGACGTAGATTAGCGTAACCATAGCTACATAAGTAGTTGAATATATATATATATATATATATATATATATATATATATAATACATATCCACAGGTGGAGACCGGCAGTCAGGCGAACAGTATACCATAGGCAGTCGTATACAGTCAGACTTCTAGTCCCACAGGTCATCGGACAGACCGAAAGGTTGTCAGGCGATAGAAAGCCCTTCGCAAGATGTGGAAGATATGGTAGACCCTGAATTTACCTTTTTCTCCGCGATCCAAATGTCTCAGGCTGTAGTTGAATGCACAAGCTTTCTTCCAAAGATCATATAGTCCTCTCACACATTACACACGTAGTCACCGTTGCTATGATCCCCATCAGGGCTTACTGTAACGTGCAGCTGGACACAAGGTGTGTAGTTGGAAAAGAAATTTGTGCAGTTAAAATTAAGATGTTGTGCAGTTGGGAAAGAAATTTGTGCAGTTAAAATGAAGATGTTGTGCAGTTGGGAAAGAAATTTGTGCAGTTAAAATGAAGATGCTGTGCAGTTCGGAAAGAAATGTGTGCATTTAAAATGAAGATGTTGTGCATTTGGGAAAGCAATTTGCGCAGTTAAAAAGAAGATGTTGTGCAGTTGGGAAAGAAATTTGTGCAGTTAAAATTAAAATGTTGTGCAGTTGGGAAAGACATTTGTGCAGTTAAAATGAAGATGTTGTGCAGTTGGGAAAGAAATTTGTGCAGCTAAAATGAAGATGTTGTGCAGTTGGGAAAGAAATTTGTGCAGTTAAAATGAAGGTGTTGTGCAGTTGGGAAAGAAATTTGTGCAGTTAAAATGAAGATGTTGTGCAGTTGGAAAAGAAATTTGTGCAGTTAAAATGAAGATGTTGTGCAGTTGGGAAAGAAATTTGTGCAGTTAAAATTAAGATGTTGTGCAGATAGGTTACTTTTTGTAGACCTAATTGCATAAACTAACGAAAGTAGCTAATAATGGAATATTTAACCAAGCTGTTGGTTCGCCGAGTCCGAAATAAGCCAAATAACGATTAGTCAAACGAGGTTATAAACACAAGCAGTAATTGCCGTTGGCAGTTTGTAACATAAAAGAAAAATGAAGACGAAACAGTTACAATAAGTCGGACCATAGGGCTTCCTTGCTTTGTGGCTGCAACTTGGCAAAGCACATACAAGAAAAATTACAAATGTATTGAGCGTCTCCCAACTTCCCAATTAAGCTATTTCACACCAAAGCCGGCATAATTAACTTCAGAGATCAAAATGCTTTTGGTTCGACAACAGTGGCGGTGATATCTTGAACAAAAGCTTCGTCGCATTCTGCCAGTTCGCTTCCGGAAACTGCAAATATCCCCCTTAAAGCTTTGTTGTATCTTTTGCAAATACCCCCCCCCTTAAAGCTTTGTTATGTCTTTCGTTCTACAGTAGGCTATGCGCTCGTTTTTGCAGCCACACAGGCACGGAAGTAGAAGCAGAAGGAGCAGGAGAACGAGGAGGAGGAGGAGGAGACTGAGAAAGACAAGTAGAAAAAGAAGAAGCAGAATAAGGAAGAGAAGAAGAAGGAGTAGCAGAAAACGAAGATGAAGAAGGAGAAGTAGCAAGCAAAATAGCAGAAGGAGGAGGCAAAGAAGGAGAAGGAGGAGGAGAAGAAAGAGAAGGACAATTAAAAAGAGAAAAAATTACTGAAGTAGGAAGATCAGTTTAATGAAAAGAAGAGCAGAATAAGAAACGAAAAAGGCTGAAGCTCAGATTAATGAAAAGAAGCTGGAGAAACGGTGGACGAGTTGCAGATCCTATTGAACAGTGGCGGCGATCTTGTTTGACAGGTGGGGGGACATTTTTTAACTGATCTGGTAAAAAATGAGTTTTTAACTGATCTGGTCAAAAAAGAGGTCAAACAAATTTTACGCGAAATTTTATGATTTGAGCAGCGAAAAATTTCATAACCTTGTCCCCCTCGACCCCCCGAGATCGCCGCCCATGCTATTGAACGTCCGCGTAATGCTCTCAGATAGGTTAGAACAGAGAAACCGCTGTCTTGGAAGCCCCCGTCGTAATTAAAGACTAAATTTTGAATTTGCCTTTGAATCTTCCATTGAGCTCCACATCTCAGCGTCCTCTATCGGTGCTGAGCCGTCAGTGCGCACCCTAAGGTAGCAATAATAAACGAGAAAAATCTGTTGCTCTCTGTTGGGTTTGAACTGCTATGTGCAACATTCATGAATCCTTTAAAATGTCCCGACTGTGAGTCAACTTACTACAACGCAAGCAAGCTTTGATATTCACGGAATTGTGTTTCGTTATTGTATATCATCAGAAACTGATGCACACGCACATGACACACAACTAAATCACACATTCTGACATGTACAACAAAGCGATTGCCTTCTTTTACTAGGGTGCAGAATCGTAATCTGATCAAAGCGCTGCAGGGCTCAGAATGCTTACCCAGAATGTTTTTGTGCGCTGAGGCTCAGTCTGTTTTTGATCAGACATAAGCGCGTGAATTAGCCTTCAGTAAGAAACTGCAGCCTAAGCCTCTGAATGGGAAAGCTTACCCGGATTCTTCACACATTTTAATTTCCCTTTCTGTCTTTGCAACAACTCTAGCCTATAATACTTGCTTCTGAACACTGGCGATCGTTTAAAGGCCACAGTTACAGTCAACTGCCATTCGTCCACATCTCTTGCCACTGGAGAACAGATGAACTTTGTTTTAGGCCTACTTATTCCTTAGAGTTTAGGACAGCCTGGCATAATGCCGTTTTATGAATCGTTTTTGAACAGCCTTAATTAATCATGTCCACTCGGAGGCCATGACATTGAAATAATAATATGCGCTAAACATTGCCAAAAATGAGGCGAATTCACTGTTTGAAATGTCATATCTTATTACCTTCAGGTAGTGAACCCCTTGACCAAAACTTTGCCCCTGGACCCCACTGGGGCACAGCCTCCAGACCCCTTAATTCGCCCCTCATGTGCAGTTGAGAAAATTCCTTAGAATAAGCCCTGATCCCCATCCCAACATCACAAGTGCCAGCACCTGACAGGCTTACACAATCATATCCATCATCGAACTATCACTCATTCGAGTTCTCATGCATGACCCCATGGTTTGTAAAATATAAAATTTATAGTACAGTCGGCCTTTAAACCCAAATCATGTGGATTTGCACTTTGGACATTTTGAATTTTTAACAATTATTATACAATCCTCTACAAGTCGCTTTCGCATGGTGATCTGGATAATGGAGAGGACTGCTGTAATAGACCAAAACCGAAAAACAAGTGCCAGTATTGTTGATAAACTTTCCGTTGTGGAGGTTATCTGCTTTTCTTGTCTTACAGTATAGATCGAATAGTATAGCTCTGAAAGTCAGTAATCCCACATTCCCACGTTAACCTTCAATTAGTAAATTTCCCTAGGTTGGCTCGACCTACCACCCCATCGCTGTAGGTAACAGCTAGAGGAGCACATAATTTAATATTGTGGGTTATATAGCTGGCTCAATGTGATGACAACGGCTTGACCTCCCCGGATTCTGACACGGACAAAACAACCTGGCTATTGCGAACTTGATTTGATATAGCGCCTAGTGAATAAGATGGTCTCCCCGACGCCGCTTTTGTGTGGCGCTGAGAAATTTCGAAGATTTATATTTGCATTTACAACTGACATAAATGTGTTGGCTAATTATTAAATGTAAAGTGCTTCGGCTAGGTTTTTTAATAGACGCTATATAAATGCTGTAAAATTAGAATTATAAGATGGTTTGTTTTAATTAACACAGTCCAAATGAGTTAACCTTCATTTGGTCTGGTGCTGTTTCATCTTGTGCACTAAGTTATCGGTTTCTTCCAGTGTGATTCTCCTTACAGATTTTATTTTAGTTATAGTTACAGTTATAGTTAATGGATTTCATTTTAGTTATAGTTACAGTTATAGTTAGTATTATTTTTTAGTTATAGTTACAGTTATAGTTAATGATTTTTCATTTTAGTTATAGTTACAGTTACAGTTAGTATTATTTTTTAGTTATAGTTATAATTATAATTACCGGTACTGGACTTTTATTTTAGTTAATTTTAGTTAGTTTAGCTACAACTGGCCCCAATGGCGCTCCGCCTGTTCCCTATGGGGTCATCGATTAATTACGTCAGAAATTTTTTGGCAGATTTTTATCTCCTCCCCCTTGTCAACAACTGTCAAGCATTCAAGGACCCCCTAACAAAATTATGTCAAAGAAAATTACCCAACCCCAGAAAATTTCTATGACTCTGACAAATGCAAGAAACTGAAATTGCCGAAAAACAAAATGTTGTTATTCAGATTTGAATTTTATACTTAATGGCTACAGTACATGTGGAACACTGTCTGTCACAGATATTTAATGGATTTTTCCATTCAAGAATACAATCTCGTTTCTTCTAAATGTGTAGGGGACTATTCAATTTGATTTTTATTATGAACATTTCTAATTTGAACATGAACATAATAACTTTTTTTATAATATTCCTTTTAACATAGAAAATTAAAATCAAAACATTAAGTTTCTCACTCATTAATATTAACAATCGAAAGAAACATTATCTTTCCATCAAAAAGAAACTTGAAATATTAGATTTTCGAAAATAATCCAGGATATTCGCAAAGAGAATGTGCAGCACATTTTCTCATTTTAGCTGCGAACAATAGGGCCTAAACAGGATATTTTAAAACGAAGAAAATATCGCGTTTGATCAAGTTACAAACAAAAATGAAATAGATCACTCATAAAGACTTTCCGAATATATGGTTGCTTTTGATTAAATTATTGCTGAAGTCAATTTGTCTTGAACGGCCCTCCCCTTGTCGGGAATTGTCAAACTTTTTCAAATCCCTTGCCCCATTTTGTTGATATAATTAATGGACGACCCAATGGATAATTCAAAGACTGCTCTTTTTCACGTTCTCATGTTTATCGATAGGCTATTGCACTTTTTTGTATTTCATTAACGAAAATACCGATGAATTTTCGTTAGTGTTATTTTCGTTATGGTTATAATTACAGTTAATGATATTTTTAGTTATAATTATAGTTATCGTTAACGAAATCATTTTTTGTTCGTTAACGAACATTTTCGTTATCGTTATTAAACGTTAACGAGAATCACACTGGTTTCTTCGGCCACGAAGTTTTGTATTTTTCCCGAGGTAGGCTTACCTTTATTTCCTCATGACTAAAAGCAGAATTACCGACCATCATTGACAGGTCTATTAGTATCATCATTATGGAATGTTATTATTATTATTATTTTTACTTGAGGTATACATGGTTACCGATAGGCTTTGATCTCGTTACGGGCATCCGCTCTTACCATCTACAGTTCTACACTTCTGCCGCTGCATTCAGAAGAAAACGTTACGTTTTCAACATATTCTGGATCGCCATCCCGTTAACCAGACGACGCGGAATTACGCCGTGAGGAAGACTGCTGTTAGGCTGACGGTCGCCTCGCCGATTCCAACTTCTTTGCTCCTACACCAGAACCATCGCAGCCACCTTTAGTGTTGCTGCGTGGCTTGGTGTTCCTCTATAAAAGGCGCTTTGCTTCATCTTTGCAAGCAGAAGACGATACAGTTCACGGTTGGATGAATCTCGGGCGATCTTCTTTATCTCCTTTTGTACGTCAAGTGGCGACTCTGGATCGTTTCACGGTTGAAAAGCATTTTCGACAAGTGCACTGGCTATATGGTGCTCGATAGTGTACTGGTTAGAGCGCTGGACTGTCAATCGAGAGGTCGGGGTTCAAATCCACGCCACGGCAGAAATTTGGTTCGAGATTTCTGCTCCACCTGCACCCCCTAGCCAACTCAGCCATAATGAGTACACTGACCTTACACTGTCGGCGAAAATATTTGACGATGCTAGAAAATGAAGCCGCTAACACTTCATACCCATGGCTGCCTCAGGGCTAGCTTAAGGGACTGCTCTTCTTCCTCCATATTGCCCATGGTTGAATGACTCAGTCACGTGCCTGACATGTTAGGAAACGATCAACGAATCCATCTAGACGATACGGTGGCTTCTTTCAGGGAATTAAATCTCGGGCTATCGTGGTCCGTGGTCCGTACACGGGGACCTTAAATGGCGTGGCACCCATTCAAACGGGCAGCGGTGGTGAAAGATCTCACCCGATCAATTCATTGAAAAACGAGCAGGGTCGAGGCCACACGGTCGCTATCGAAAATCGCGTACATTTACATTTACGATCGTTTAACATGTCTTGCTCTCTGCCAGACTTGGACAAATAAATGTTAACATGCATTGTAAACTTTGAGATGACCCTGTAAGTTCTTGCTCACTTTGAAGCCAGTTCTAAGAGTTTTCCAGGGCATCTCTTGACCTTTTCCTCTTCCATTGGTAGAACAATTCTGTTTGTTTTTGTTTTTCTGTCCTTTGTCCCATTTTCTCACATTTCGCTTTAACCGCATTCTGATACACTTTCCAAGTAACAATGCTGCAGTCGGAGATTATGGGCAACAGCTTTTGAGCTGAGGCAACTCACTGGCATGCCAACAAGTCAAATGTAGGCCTGCTCCCCCACAATCGGTTCTTGAGTGAAAGTCAAAAGAAAAACCAACTGCCGTGATGTGTGATAGGCCCTATTGTATACAGGGACAACGCACGCAGGACACGATGGCACACAACCCACACTCCGTCGCACTGCGTGTGCAACATGGACTGCAAGTAGGTCTTCAGAGTAAACAAGCCCTCTACCTATTTAACCTGGGGCAATGAAATGGGGTGAACCCTGCATATTATAAACTGAACACTCGTAGGCGTTTCTCATAATGGCATGCTCTGGTATTTCAACCTGCGCTCGCAGCTGCGCTTGCAGCCAGACCGCCTCGGAGCAGAGCCAAGTCCATTAACCAATCCCGTTATCTTCTGTGCGGGTTTTACCAGCTACAGAAATATCCGCACGACGGACTGGCTATCATGTGGGAAAACCCAGTCCAAGGCCGTCTTCTACTGCAGGCTGAGCTATACTGCACGCGAATCTCAAAGCGTGCAGTTCCAGCCTCAGGGGTGAGTGCATGCATGTGTGCGTGCTGCCCACGTATCTTAACGGCCTATAACTGCGTCCGATTGAGGCCGCCATTTTGTAAATCGGGCGCCTAGGCTATATCGTGCGAAGCGCCTGGCTCTGGCAAACCGTTGCAGGCTGCGCAGACTCGGTCAATAAACGAAGACGCCAAACACTGCATAACACGTACGTATTGAAATAATTTTTATAATATTTTGTCTTTTAGTTCTCTTGCAGCTGGTCGGGATTTCTTTCCATGTAGGCCTAATTCGTCGTCGTCATCATCATAATCATCATCATCATCGTCATCGTTGTCGTCGTCGTCGTTGTCATCATCATCATCGTCATCGTTGTTGTCCTCGTTGTCATCATCATCATCATCATTATCATATTTAACCTACCTTTTTACAGTGCGCCATAGTTTCATGTACGAATTCGAATGTAACGGAGTATTGCCATTTCCTACTAAATGTAACTCTAACATGTGAAACGTCAGCGTAAGCTACAAATGCTTTCGCCCATTTATTAGAGTATTGTTCGTGTTCGCATTTTATTCTTCATGAAATCGAAACCAACCATTGAGCCATAGGTTCTAATTAGAACCTAATTAGAAGACCATACGAGAGAAGTTGTAATCCCATGTAATCCATTTACACTAAGAAGACCAGTCCCTTAGTAGACCAACCTCAAGAAACAGTCATAGATATGAAGTACCATCGACTTCATTTCCTTAGTTTCGGCATATGTTAGGCGGATTGTACGGTGAATGTAGTACCCGTTTTATACCTGAGTCCCTAGGCAGTGGAACGGAAATATTCATTTAAGCCCTGACGGGTATTTGAACCCTGATAGACATGGTTGACAGTCCAGTTCGCTAACCAGTAGACTAGCCTGGTTTACGGCTCGTTACATGCAAGACTAGAGAAAATAAGAAACGATTACACAAGACAATCATTAGATATCCAAACAACTCTGCTAGACAAAGTCGTTCAACGAAGACTCCGATGGTTTGGACATGTAGAGAAAATGCCAGTTGACCGAATCCCACACAGTGCACTACATGCAAGATTCGAAGGGAAAAGACACAAAGGCAGACCAAGGCTACGCTGGATAGATAACATAAATGAGGACATACTATCGCTTGAACTAACACTAAAGGGATGGATGGATGGATGGATGGATGGATGGATGGATGGATGGATGGATGGATGGATGGATGGATGGATGGATGGATGGATGGATGGATGGATGGATGGATGGATGGATGGATGGATGGATGGATGGATGGATGGATGGATGGATGGATGGATGGATGGATGGATGGATGGATGGATGGATGGATGGATGGATGGATGGATGGATGGATGGATGGAGACAGAGACAGGCATAGAGACAGGCAGACAGAGATGATAACCAGTTGCTCAGGCTATGTAAAATAGATCGAATAACTGATAAACAATGCCATAAGGATGCGTCGTTTACGCCTAATACACCTGCCTCTATCTCTGTGTCTATCTGTCTGTGTCTATCTGTCTGTCTGTCTGTCTGTCTGTCTGTCTGTCTGTCTGCCTCTCTCTCTCTCTCTCTCTCTCTCTCTCTCTCTCTCTCTCTCTCTCTCTCTCTCTCTCTCTCTCTCTCTCTCTCTCTCTCTCTCTCTCTCTCTCTCTCTCTCTCTCTCTCTCTCTCTCTCTCTCTCTCTCTCTCTCTCTCTCTCTCTCTCTCTCTCCAAGAACTATCTGAGTCGTATAGTCGAGAGATTCTCCCAAGTGCTTGAAAACAACAATCTCGCTATAGTATAGAGTATTAGAGTAAGTTAACCTTTCCTTCCTGGAGAGAAAAGATTCAAACACATAGGAATGAATACTAACAAGAAACACACATCACACATTACGTCCGTTCAACGCATTTTTTATATTCCGTTCAGCTAACCCCGAAAAGCAGCCATAATTTATGAAGACGTACTAGCGACTTCATTTTCTTAATCTAGGCATATGGTGGTGGGTGGCCTGTTTTCTCACTTTCTCACACAGTCTGATCTTCCCGCCGACAGTGTACGGTCAATGTACTCATTATCGCTGAGTTGGCTAGGAGGCGCAAGAGGAACAGAAATCAAGCAATAAATTTCTGCCTAGACGGATATATGAATTCTTTGCGCACACGTCCCTCTGCCACCAAGCAGTAGAATTTGGTACCAGCCTAAGCAGGGGCGACGGCAGGCTTAAAATATTGGACGCACACCCCTACCGTCCCCACCGTCCTCTGTCCGCCGCTCGTAATCATACACTGAAAATGATTTAGAGTGACTCATAAAAGTAGGCCTACAGTATAACTTTCACATATGCATATGATCAGGGGCGCAAATTTGGTCTAGATAGCGAGGGGTACCAAATTTCGCATTGTTTCAGCTTCGCGACTAAATAGTTATAACGGCATTGTTTGTATTACAAGCGTAATAATAATTATAGGCTTAATAATGATGAAGATGATGATGATGATGATGATGATGATGATGATGATGATGATGATAATAATAGCGACAATAATAATAATAACAACAGTGAGAGTGATGATGATGGCGATCACACTGATGATAATGCTCGGTAATTGTTTTGAATCTTGAGGGTTTCCTGAGAAAAAAATTATTTTATAAAAAAATAATTGCGAATCTAATTAATTATTAATAATAATGAATGGGTATGAAAAGTGGATGGTTCGGTACCCTCCAGTCCAAAAAGTGAGGTACGGGTACCCGTCGTACCCCCCTAAATTATGCCTATGCATTATGATATCGTATGATATTATACATAATGACATACTGTATGGTAAACCAAAATTACACAGTGAAATTGTCGTGTTTTATGCTCACATTAAAAAATATCGATGCAATGCCTATTCCTTGTGTGCATAGGCGTAGCTACACTGAGGCAAGAGGAGGCAATTGCCTCCTCTTGGTGTTATAAATTTAAAAATTTTCCTTGGGTTATAGCCCTGCACCTAGATGTTGCCTCTTCTTGAATCCTGGCCCAAGAGAAGAAATTTAAGAAGAAATCCCAAAAATGTCATAAATATTTTTTCAAGATTTTTTGGCCTCCTCTTGAATTTAAGTCTGGCTACGCTCCTGCTTGTGTGGATTTGATTTGGTGGTGGACGCCCGTGCGTCTAGTGCGTCCGCCTGCGGGAGCCCCTGAACGCAAGCTGGGAAGTAACGGCAAGTTCTGCTATAGACGCTGGCTCCGTGTCCAGTACCTAGGGATTCGTCCATTGACGGCTCAGACCCCACGAAAAGGAAATGAGCGCCTCCCGTACATTCCACATGGAATATAGGAGCTTTATTTACTGTATCGACCGCCATTGTTAAACCTGTAATTGTTACAGAGTATTTGTATAGCGCCTTTTCGCCTCTCAAGAAATTAACAGAAGCAAGAAACTTTCGACACAGCAACGTTTTTCCAGAAGGCATTGATTCTCAAGCGAAAGTGAGGCAAGAAAGCAAATTTATTGGTCTGTGTGTTCTAAGCGCATAAAACCAACTCATATTCTTATAGCAACAATAACCCTTTCTTGCTAACAAGAGATATCAAGTCGTGTAATTTAACCGGCTGCTTGTAGCTATAGAGCGGTCGTGTGTGGCGGATATAATATATTACCCCTATATCCGTTAGTGACGGATCTCGCTCGTTACGCCGCCAGCCGGATATTGTACCGCCTTATAGCTCTAGAGATTCTGCAATAATTGAGGCCTGATTCTTGGACCAGAACTGAACTTGGGCTAATTTAAACTATGGTTCATGCCTTTACCGTTTGCTTGTTTCTAAGCGAGTATACCGAAAGACACAGCTGATATGTCAGTCATTTTTAGAAAGCAACTATAACAGAGATTTATGAGACAATTTAAATTAAGGTGCCTGCAGTTTTTTGCGAATCGACTTGTTTTCTAGTTGTTTTGTTTCTGGCTCTTCGCAACGTACGCTTAAAATGTGTTCATCAATTAGCTACTATAAACTCATTAGTAATGAGCTTAATTAAGACGTCATGCAATTGAAATACTTCATCATCATTTATCATCGTCATTGTCGTCTTTATCATTATCATAAACAACTTCCTCAGAGTATAAATTCTGGTTGGCAGAAGTGCTGAGAAGACAATAGACCGAGTGAAATTCTGACGAAAACGTGTAATCGTAAATTCAAAATTTCTTAAGCGTTACTCTAAAGCGCCGGGCACCAACTTATTCACGAGCGCTGCGTCGTGTCAGAAGGGTTGTCCAGAGACGTCAAGTGAAGATCCGAGTCCGTTTTCAAAAGAGACCAGAGAGAGGAGGTGGAAGAACTGCTAGGAGAGATAGAGAGAGACAGACAGACAGACAGACAGAGACAGAAAGACAGAGGCAGATAGAGACAGACACAGACAGACAGACAGACAGACAGACAGAGACAGAGAAGCCGTTTTCAGTGGACACAGTCTGAACCTACCCTATTAATCGCACTCTGATGATGATAATCATCTTCATCATCATCAGCAACATCAACAAAAGTCGTCACCATGGCCATATATATACTGCTGACAGCAATGGGAAAGCAATTAAGCAATGTATCGTCAATGGGAAGAAGTCGGATCTAGTGGGAAAATTCCTCCTGTCCTACTTCAAGTTGAATTCTGATCATCATTATCGTCATCATCATCGTCGTCATCATCATCATCATCATTCAGGAACCGATGTGACCGTTAGGTGTTCACTGCACGTATTCTCTCTGCATGAAGCTCTGTCCTGTGCAGCCATGATTAGTCTGATGATTCCCTGTCCCGTTGGTACAGACTAGACCTTCCACATCACCAAGCCAATCTCAGTAACAATCTTTCACTTCTTCCATTTCTAACCGTTATTCAAAACATCACGCTCTTTCTCTTTCGCTTGTTTCTGCATTTCGCAAATTATGTATATGTCCGATTCTTCTTCTGGTTCTCTGCCTTCAGGCAGGTTCAAACGTCCGATGCCACCACTTCTCTTCATTTTGAGCCTCTTGTTTGAGCCTTCTGTATCCTTCTTTCATCATCCATTCCAGGATCATCTGTCTTGGTCTTCCCTTGTCCTCCTCCCCTCCATCCATCCCTATATGACATTTCTCAGGAGAGAGTCCCCTCTCAGCATGTGCCCGATCCATTTCCTCTGCCTCTTTTTTAATGTGTGAAAAATGTGCGAAAAATTCACCAATGGCTCTCTGTCTTCTCGCTCTCTCCCTCTCTCTCCCCTTTCTCTCCGATCTTTTCGATCTTTTCTGCGTAAACATTGCCTCCCTATTAATTTATCTGGTTAGGTTGAGAGAAGAAGGGTAAACCGGGCTTCATCGGACGTATAGAGTGAGAAGACAGCCACTGGTGAATTTTTTCTCTCTTGCAGTGTATACGTCTCTCCTGAATCTCGTAACTTCAGTGTACAGGTCTTGCAAGCATCGATACTTGTAGCTGCTTATCCTAATCTCTTTCGTTCACTCGTTCTCTTCCCATAGTCGTTCGCTTTTCCTTCTATCTCTTTCTGTTGATTTTATTGCTCTAGGCCTAGGGCTATCGATCTTTGTCTCCAAGTCCCTCTCTTTCTCTGTTCCTCTCTCTCTCTTTATATATGTGTGTTTCTTCGTTTTCTCCTGCCAGTTCTGTTTCCTTGTCTCTTCCTTTCTTTCTCCGTCTTCCGTCTTAAAGATAAGTGCTTCAGTGCTGCCAGCATCCGCTCTGGCTGTCGATCTTTTCTGCGTAAACATTGCCTTCGCTATAAGTTCACTCAGCGTATATACATATTCCTCATTGTGTGCTCACGACCCTGCCAGCATTTCCATGGGCATTATCTGGCACCCGTATGGGTTCTATATGATTCCCATATGGGATATTGGTCTAATATGGGCTACATGTGGGCATGCTGGCGGAGGAGATGCGTTGCAAACGTATTAACTTATAAACACAACATTCAGCATTGAACATAGGGCGTTTAACTGGGCCTTCGACTGCTGCAGGGCAGGACTCGTGAAGCAAACAAACGTATTTGACAAATTGATTGGCTGTGCAACCACTTGTTGTCATTGGCCATTTTTGTTGCTATCTGCAGTATTATGCAGGTTGCAGCAACGGCCTTTGTGTGTGCATCTTGCGTGATGTCGAAATGGTACAGTCGACCTGTACGTCGCATGCAGCATAGCTCACGCCGACGATCCAGTCATGTCACAGCTTTTTCCTAGTACTGAAAAAAAACTATCTGTTGTTTTGCGCTTACCTGTTTAGCCAGTTCATTGTATGCATGCATTTAGGTATGTATGTTGTATGTATGATTGCATGTATATGTATTTATGTATGTGTGTATGTACGTATTGCATGCACGTCAGTATGTATGTATGCATGTCTGATTGTATGTATGACTATGCATATATTTATGTATGCATGCAAGTATTTATGTATGTATATTATATATGCATGTATGACTGTATGTATGTAGCTATTTATGCTGCGCTTTATTGTGGAACCTCACAACACACAGTGTGTGTGTGTGTGTGTGTGTGTGTGTGTGTGTGTGTGTGTGTGTGTGTGTGTGTGTGTGTGTGTGTGTGTGTGTGTGTGTGTGTGTGTGTGTGTGTGTGTGTGTGTGTGTGTGTGTGTGTGTGTGTGTGTGTGTGTGTGTGTGTGTGTGTGTGTGTGTGTGTGTGTGTGTGTGTGTGTGTGTGTGTGTGTGTGTGTGTGTGTGTGTGTGTGTGTGTGTGTGTGTGTGTGTGTGTTTTGAAATACTGCGTTGTTGTAACAACTCGTTTGGTTATTGGTTTACCCTAATTACTTCTATTTGTTTAAATTACGTAGAAGTTGACAATTATGACAAACTGCTAACATGGCAATTTGTTAACATGGCAACCTATTAGCATGATATCGTGTTAACATGGCGATCTCTTAACATGGCAACCTGTTAACATGACAACCTGTTAACATGTCAATCTCTTATCATGGTAACCTGTTAGCATAGCAACGTGTTAACATGGCGATCTCTTAACATGGCAACCTATTAGCATGACAACCTGTTAACATGGCAATCTCTTAACATGGCAACCTGTTAACATAACAGCCTGTTAACATGGCAACCTGTTAGCATGGCAATTGGTGCATTTTTGAAGTAAAAATTTTCAACCTGCACCCTATGTGATCTCGAAGATGATATCCATGAATCGGTATGATAAGCTAATTATGAAGCCATTGTTTCTGTATAGTATCCCACAGATTTCGCACACCGTATGCGACTGATTTTCACTCTGCTCAGGAGATAGCTGGAGCTCGAGGCCTGCTGGTGCAACTGCTGTCGTTGGTGATATAGGGCACTGACAGGTCTCGGGATGATCATGGTGGTTGCTAAGGAAATGTCACTGACAAGAGGAGGAAGAGGAGGAGGGAAGAGGAGGATGGTAGACGAGGGCCTTATCTTACTGCTGTTATCTCCTCTGGAAATGCTACATGTTCTCAGATATTACACAAAAACAACTTGCCGCCAACTCATACGGAGAAAACGAAATGGAACTGCCACGGCTAGAGACTGCAGGGTAAGCAGGAGAAAAAAAGAGGACATGGAGTTGATCGAGAATCAGGAAGTCGGAGGTCATGGAGAAGGATAAAGAGTATAGAGACTGGGTAAACAGGAGAAGAGAGGAGGACGAGAACTGTAAAGACTGAGGAAGCAGGACAAAGAAAAGGACTCTGTAGACATTGAGAAGGAAGAATAAAGAGGAGGCCAATGATTATGGACGCTGAGGAAGCAGAGTGAGGAGGAAGAAGACGAGAAAGAGGATGGAAACAACGATGAAAGTGGAAAACAACGGAAAAAGACTAATGCCTCGAACGAGAGAGCAGGAAAGACGATCAAAGAGGAAGATGGATGTGGAGTGGGAGGACAAAGACAAGTAGCGGAGGACGAAGATGACAAAGACTGAGGACGAAAAGACGGACTAAGGACATTTCGAAGGACTGCGTCAGACAAAGACGCACATGTAAAGTACCGTACGTTGGAAAAACCCTGGATGTTCATGATTTCTTATTAATAATAACGAACTCTGTATACGCTTGAATAATAAGTTATTATTATTCAAGTGACAGTTCGTCATCATCATAATCGTCGTCGTCATCATCATCGTCGTCGTCGTCATCACCATTATCAGTTCCAGACGCCATCTATTTGATTGCGATAGGAGCGAATGAGTGGCCTCCAGTTGTAGTTCGCATGGTGCAATGCTTCAAGGTTTCAAAACACTGAAGAAAGGAATGTCTCGGTGCATGAAGAAACATAAGGAGGAAAGAGAGTATCAACGATTTTATTATTAATATTGGCTTCGCGGTGTACATAATATGATCTCTCTGGACCAAATGAAGCTCCAGAGATATAAAGTGCCTTGGTTGGCTGAAACGCGTCGAGTTCGAGCAGGGAGATAGTCCTGTGGAAGGCGACAGCATTAAGGCTTTCGATAGCAACTGATAAGGCGGTGGAACAGCTGCCATGCTTCTCTTGCTTCTCCAGAGGCAGGTATTAGAAAGCGCCGAAAGCGCCCAAACTCCGTGATAAAAGTAAGCCCAGCGTTGTTAATAGAGCCCAGAGTTTCAGAGGCCAACGGAGCAATCATCATCATCATCATCATCATCATCATCATCATCATCATCATCATCATCATCATCATCATCATCATCATCATCATCATCATCATCATCATCATCATCATCATCATCATTATTATCATCAACATCATCATCATCATCATTATCATCAACAACAACATCATCATCATCGTATCGTATCGTATCATAACATATATTATTATTAAATGTGTACCCGAGCAACATGATCTATCAGGAGTAAAGAAATTAGAGGGCGCTGTCCTAGAATTGTTATTTTTTCTGGGCGTCTATCTGCCTGTTTTTTTTTATCTCGGCATCCCTGTGTTGTTAATATCATCATCATTATCACTATTATTATTGTTGTTATTATATTTGTTTGCCCTTAGGTACTTCATTCCCAAGGGTATAGTAATTAATAGATTTTTTACTCTGGAACGTCTACCCATCTTCCGCGTCTGGCAAAGCTTTTGACACTGAATGCCACGGCGTTAAGGCGTTGAATTGTTACAGAGTCGCTGAAACAAAACATGGTCTCTCGGCAGTGTTTAATCTAGTCCCCCTCGTCTGGGAGGAGAAACCAGGTTTCTGGGGGGAGCAAACAATTGACACAAAATTTTGTCTTCCATCTTTAAAAAGTTTCAGACTTTTCCCAAATTTTTCCACTTTTCATCTTCGAAAAAAGTTGATGACCTTTTTTTTTTTTTTTTTAGTCCTTCACCCAATTTTTAACTTTTTTTCCTCTATCAAAAAAGTTGATGACCTTTTTTTTAGGAATCCATCTCTCTGGGGGGGGGGGGGAAACCATGTATCCACATCGATCCTGGGGGGGATTTTTCCTCCCCTGACGGTCTGTACATTGTAATATTGCTCGCCTCTGGGGGGAAACATCAATCCTGGGGGGGGAACTTTCCCCCCAAAGACGTCTAGATTACTCACTGGTCTCTCGGGGTTCGCCAGTGGCCTGAGTGAGGTGACGGCCTAAGTCCGAAATAAAAGCAAGATCCTTGTTGTTGATGTAATGGGTCCTAACGTTTCCATAGCCAGCGGGATGAAGACATGCAACTTAAGGAGGGCGTTGTATTTCTGGTTCTTTCAGTCTTCACCTGCCTCAGCCGCCGCTTCGGCTCGAGAGGCTGTTGCGGGGAGATGTGATGGCGCCAGCGTATCCACCACCGTGGCGTCTCACACCAGACCCTGCCGGCTGTCCAAGGGATGAGGGTGATGCCATCCGGTCTTTTGCCGTCCGATCGACTCAGGCCCTGTGGTTCTTTAACCGCCGGGAGACCGGCTTTAGATAGAGTGCGGCAGATCAGGTCGTTGAGAACACAGTGTCTATTATTATTTGCCCCGAAGTACCTTAGAATTAATAATAATAATAATAATAATAATAATAATAATAATAATAATAATAATAATAATAATAATAATAATAAATTAATAATAACAATAATTATAATAATAATAATAATTATAATAATAATAATAATATTGAAGTATTTTTAGTATTATAATTAATATTACTACTATTATAAGCTTAGTATTATAATAATAATAATACCTCAGGGCAAAAAATAATAATAATAATAATTATTATTATTTTTTTTTTTTACCCGAGGTATCAAGGATCCCTCAGGATTTGGAAAAAATTATTATTATTATTATTAGTATTAGTATTAGTATTAGTATTTGGTTTGGCCTGATCATTTCCAGCAGAAGTAGGTCAGCTGTGTGTGGGAGACTGTGTACAATCATTTTCCTGCTGCCATGTTGTCTGACGTCCTCCACTTTAGAGGATCCATGCAGCCGTGGCATATTTGCATAGTCATTCACTGCAGCCGCCGACTCTTCAAACACAGTCGTTGCACATATATTTTGACAGAGTCTGGGAGCAGCCTCTGCTTCCGACCAGCACCGCTTGCATTGTGCATCACATGCATCTGCATAATGACAAATGATAACAATGTTTGCCATCGGCATCTGCCTGCCTCCCTGCTTATCTCAACAACATCCCTACATAACATCGTACATAATCGCTTTGTATGTTCCACATTATGATACGTTGTAACGTTGAGGAAATTGGGATATTATAAGGGATGTCGACCAAAAAACACACCCACCCACACACAGTCACACACACACACACACACACCACACGCACGCACGCACATACACGCAAACACACGCACACACACATATATACACACAAATATACATCTATATATATATACATATATATATATATATATATATATATATATAGTTTGTATCTCGACTGTCAAAACATTTGGCGCCACCAGTCGAGATACAAACTATATATATATTCATGATATACATTGTACAATGCAAAAATATTTCATTGTAATAATTTGGCGTCCTATATATAAGATGCTCAGTTGCGGCTCAGAGTCCGTTGTCTTTTGACGGGCTTCCATTTATGAAATCCTTTCTGTAGGTCAATTTTATTGCGTGGTACTGAAAATGAATGAATGGTTCAATAGCAACACAGCTCAGAACTAATACTGCAGTTCACTGGCATTCTGCAAATTAAGATTGTGGTAGTTTGAAAATATACATTGTGTATGCATTATTATACGTATCTCTGTATGTAAATATGTATGTAGGGATACGTAGGCATTCGTATGTATTGTATTGTATTGTGTTGTATATGGGCATGTATATAGCGTCTCTCGCGGTATATACTATTCAGAGGCGCTCCCAGTGCGCGATACCCCGAGAGAAAGAGCAGGATTTAAGATGAGAAAAGGAAGAAGCAACGCTATCAGAGAGAATGGTGTTGCAGTTAGGAGTAGGAAGTCGGTTCCAAAAGCGAGGGATCTATGCAAGCAAAAGACCTGCATTGAGCCAAAGTAGTTCTGACTCGGGGAACTAACAGTCTTGTTGTCCTCGAGACCAAGGTCTTGGTCTCGAGTGCACTCGAGTTCGTTTTTAAAAGTCTTGGTCTTGAGACCAAAAGTCTTGGTCTTGGTCTTGGTCTTGAGGTTCAAGGTCTTGGTCTTGGTCTTGGTCTTGGTCTTGGTCTTGAGGCTCAAGGTCTTGGTCTTGGTTTTGCAAGACCAAGACCAAGACTTTTGACAATGTGAACAGTCATTTAACAAAATGCAAGGATTTTAAAAATTTATCCAATGATTACTAATACAATTACTTTAGTATTTACACGGTGTGAGTGAAGCTTTACTGTTGTTTTGGACATTTATTTTGACTTCCGGTTATTTACCATGGAATTATTTCAAAAGAGACTCACAATTTGTGCATTTACATCCGGTACTTGAAAAGCTGCTCTGTGTGCTGTGAATTCAGCACTGTAGGACGTATTTTTCACATGGCAGAATTTTTATGAGGCCCCACAGGTCACGTCTTGGCCAGAAAATTCTAAGCGAATTGGTTTGTATAAAATGCAACAGGCATTTGGAATAACATTTCGCATGAATGACTTTTGTAAATACGAATTCGGAAATCTCTGCAGCCTGCATTTGGAGTTGTTTTGTTTGAATAAAATTAAAGATTCATGTTTTAATGAAAATAGCGAGTTGTCCGACTTGACGTTTTTTTTAGTAAGGAATAGAAGTCTGGATATGGTTGTGATTTTGGGGGTATTTTTTCTCGGTTTTGGTATTGAGTTTCAAAGTCTTGGTCTTGGTCTTGGTCTTGAGGTTCAAGGTCTTGGTCTTGGTCTTGGTCTTGGTCTTGAGGTTCAAGGTCTTGGTCTTGGTCTTGGTCTTGAGGTTCAAGGTCTTGGTCTTGGTCTTGGTCTTGAGGTTCAAGGTCTTGGTCTTGGTCTTGGTCTTGAGGTTTAAGGTCACAAGACTGGGAACTAAGAGGTCAAGACGATCAGAAGATCGGAGAGGACGCAGCGAAGCAGCAGAATGAGGCCGAAGAATTAGTTAATACATTTATTTATTTATTTATTTATTTATTTATATGTATGTAATAGGCTACGTGTAATATATCTGTGTATATATATATCAAGGAATTTAACGTTGAATCTTTTATTTTCTCTCGAGAGGGCTGCGCACGTAACCATCTAACTTATGTAAACAATTGCGTTTTAAGTTAGCTCTAAAATTTTCGCTCAACGTTTCAGTCTGACTCGTGTTAAACACTTGGTTTACGTCAGTTTCAGAACGACTTTATTCTTGTATTTCGACGGGATTAGACCTACCTGATGTAATTTTAGAAGCGGAATAAATACATCAGCGACTCTATTCTGACTGTCTTACTCAAGTTTGCTTGCAATTGATCGTGCGTGCCGTATCCTAGATGGCAAGATAAAGTTGTGGTCAAAACGATACTGGCAACTGTGGATTCTATTACTACTGTATATAAGCTGAGCGTCTGTATTTGACTCAGTGCATGCCTAGGCTATAGTTGCGGCTCATTTCAATCGCATGCAATGCCGTTTCGATTTGACACACCAGAAATACCATTAAAAGTTTATAAAGTAATTTTATATTCAATACAGATGATTCAGGCTAATAAAGACTGCACCTAAAACCGGACAGAACTGCATTGACAGTCAGTTCGTCATGAATGATGACGATGTGGGGTATTTGGTTGTGTAGCAGTTTAAGAAATTATTTATGCAGATTAATGAACGTTAAGAGGACATTATCAAGAATGCACGACAAGAGATTACCAGCAAGGGCGTTATATTGCCACGTGGAGGGACCGCGGAGTCCAGGAAGACAAAGATATGGATGGAAAACGTGAAACAAGATCTTAGAGAACAAGATATGGACATGAGAATGGCACTGAATACTATCAGAGACAGAAAGGAATTGAGCCATCTTGTATAAACCTCATCGTCGTCACACACCTGACGAAAGAGAGAAGAGAAAGGAGAGAGATAGAGAGACAGACAGATAGACAGAGACAGAGATTGTGACCTTTAACTAGCTTGGCTCTTTCATATCTTTTGAAATCATGATTCATGACTCTTCTCGGTTTTGTTTAATTCTCCGCATTTTTCTCTTCCTCTTCCACTTCCTCCTATATACTCTTCCATCTCGAGCTTTTACTTCCCATCTTCTTCCTCGTCTTCCTTCTGTCCTCGCTTCTGGCATCCCCTTGTCCAAACTCTCTTCCACACCCCCTACCACTTTCCTCGTACTCCTCATCTTCCACTCAAAGTTCATCGCGAATTCCTCTTCCTTTCCCACATCCTCCTCCAGTTGTTTTTCCTGCTTCTCCTACTCGTTCACCGCCTCTTCTTCATCCTCCTCCTGCTCCTCTTCTTCCACTTCCTCCTCAACAACCGCATCCTCCTCCTCTTATTGTTATTCCTCATCCACTCTCTCCTCTTGTTCTTTCTGCTTCATTGATCGACTTCCTCCTCATCTTCGTCCACCCCCTCCTACTTTACCTCCTCCTTCTCCTGGCGCACAGCCTCCACCACCACCACCCCCTCTTCCTCCACCACCTACTGCCTAATCTGCTGCATTTTCGATGCGAGAGACTGGTCGATTATTTCATCGATCGACCGTTCGATGTATAAACAACTTATCTGGGTCATGCAATGCCAGCAGCAGCTCTCCGTGTCTAACGATCGCTGTTGGCCAGCGAATGCAACGATTCTCTGACTGAGACATAGCCAAACGGACAGAAAGACGACAAGAAAGAGGGATAAAGAGATAGCAAGAGAGAGAGAGAGAGAGAGAGAGAGAGAGAGAGAGAGAGAGAGAGAGAGAGAGAGAGAGAGAGAGAGAGAGAGAGAGAGAGAGAGAGAGAGAGAGAGAGAGAGAGAGAGAGAGAGAGAGAGAGAGAGAGAGAGAGAGAGAGAGAGAGAGAGCGGAGGCGAGGGAGACAGAACACATGGAGAGTTATGGAGAGGTAGCGCATGCGAGACTGAGCGAGAACAGACCAGATGGTAGCGAGACGCCATCATCATTGCCTCTTTCTTATTAATTACAAGACAAAAACTGATTTACTTATTTTTTCAAGTTGGTCAGAAATTCAAATGATGGGTATTCAATTATCAGAAACCGGTCTGATCATAACTAAGACGATCGAGGTGCTTTTAGGGCAGCGGCAACAACTGACGAGTTGCCATCAACATCATGTTTGATAATCCGCTCGTTCACAACTGCAAAGGCTGAGAGCGATGTGAAGCTGAATAATAAGCGCGTCGTAATAAGCGAATCCTTTGGCGCCATTTCTACTGTATACCCTGCCTCCTGTTTCTGCTCTTTCGTGCCGATGATCTCAACCAGATGGCGCTCTATACATTGGGCTGCCAGTGCCAGATAATGACATCGACCTAATAGTTCTGCGCCTATAGCAGTCGTGGCACAACACAGCCTCCAGACGTTACAATATATATACAATATATATATACACAATATACAATATATATATACATATATATATTGTTACGTTGAATTCATGATTACTTGACCTACAGCACATTTATACTTAAACATAAATAAAATATATGCATGTAAATATATATATATATATATATATATATATATGTTACAAGTAATTTTTCCTTATTCGTCGAACCATTGCAAATGTTATGCATGCGCATAAAATGGCCTTTCCCTCCAAAAAGTATGCATTAAACCAAGATAGGACTCACTGGGTCAAAGCGCTTCGCCCATGATTCTGCTGCAGCTGCTATTGGTGATGTTACATCTGCCAGGGCTGCTGTTGCCAGAGCTGTAGCTGCTGCTGCAGGGTCCTCGAGGTTACCCTGTTCATTGCAGAAGGGCCCTGCATGACCCCTCGCCGCCAACGAGTCGTTTGGTACCTATACTAATAAGAAAAAGAGGATTGCCTGCCCGTGATAACTGCTATTTGCCCATAATACGCTGTACATTGCACATTATCGTTATATATATATATTGTCATATATCTAATAAAGTAGACTACCAATAAGCAAGCAACACGCTTGCAAATATAGTATAAGGTCGAACTTCCTCGTGAGTGTTTTCCGAGTATCGCGGCCATTCCACTGACGCAATCTGTCTGTCTGTCTGTCTCTCTCTCTCTATATGTCTTTCTCTTTGTCTCTCTCTCTCTCATTCGGTCTATCTCTGCCTTTTCCTGTCTCTGTCTCTGTCTTTCTCTGTCTGCCTTTTATCTGTCTGTCTGCCTCTTTATCTGTCTCTCTGTGAACCTTTCTCTTTCTCTACCTTTTCTCTACCTTATCGTAGATTGTCTCTAAATCCTATCCGATGGACCTACAATAGGGCTACTTGTTTCTTGTTCTGATTTTCTCTCCCATCTTATTGCACATATCGCCCACTTGTCTTTTGCTGTGGGCTTTTTCAGCCATTTTAAAAATCTGCTTTAGTCACGCATTTGCTTACGAAATCTGACCTGCACATCAGAAGCCTGTCAGACTTTAGACTCCATCGTCAACAACATTTCAAAGAATCTTGCATGCCTCTTCCTCGTATGCTTACATAACACGTTACTTGATCTCCTAGCTTCCGGCCTTGTATCTTCTGATTCTCCGCACATCCCAGTTGGTTTGTTATAGCCTAGGAAGTAACAAAACTTCCGAAACTATTGATTAAAAGGCGTTTTCTTAGTTACGGTCGATTAAAAAACAATCAGTCAGACTAAGGAAAGGACGTCGGCTTAACTAATTAACTAATACAAGCGCCATCCTATACTTAGGGTGTCTACTAAAACTGAGACCCGAAATATACAACAACTGGACCACAAAGGGTACACCAAAGAACGTGCCCTAAACAAAATCCGGTCTGAAGTTTCTACAGAAAGGCTTCCTTTCTTAAACCGTCGGAACATAAATTCTGAGTGACTAAAAAGGGGTGTGTCTTAAGTAACTGTTCAATATGTGCACGTGTGAGACGATGGGACGGTAGGCCACGCCTAACAATATATATATATATATATATATATATATATGTCTTATTTTCAGCCGACACTGTATACAATCATCTCTCTTGTGTTCTTCAATCGACATTGTGCACAATCTCTTCCATTTTGTCTATCCGCCGACATTTTGTGTACACACTTCTTTTGTGTTCTTCAACAGATATTGTGCATATTCTACTCGCTTTTACCACACTGTACATTTCCTTCTCTTGTGGTTTTCAGGCGACTGTCATATACGAGGGAAATTTTCTGAATTTTGAGACCGTGAAAAAGTCGACAATACAATGGAAAAGAAAGGCAACATCGACGCGTACAGCAACAGTTCACCGCCACCGCCATATGGCTACCCACAGGGCAACATGGCTCCAGCTGGAGGTACGCCGGTTGCAAATACAGGTTTGGGTGTGTGAAATATTCTGGGAGAATCGGAACTTAGAACACGAGATTCAAGAGCATTTCGCACGACGAAAGGGGCACACACAAAACCTTATGACTTTGCAATATGTATGTATGCATGTATGTATTTATGTACGTATGTGTTTCTGCATGTATGTGAGTATGTATGTATGTATGTATGTATGTGTGTATGTATGTATGTATGTGCCTATGTATGTATGCATGTGTGTGTATGTATGCATGCATGTGTATGTGTGTATGTATACATGTATGTATACATGTTACATATGCATGTTTGTGTTGTGTAACTGGTAACTTTATACAGCGCCGTTTGATGCCTCGTAGAAGCACTGCACACATGAATGTCTTCAAATGCGTAGGTTTTACGGCTATGAAATGATCAATATATATCGCTTGATTTCTTTAATCGAACAAAATCTGCCAGTACCGTTTCCAGGTGGTACCAGTCCCAAGCCCGGACAGAGGAGGGCGACGCTAATCATCGTACTTATGAGACAACGTCATTAAAGAGAACTTACCTGTCTTATTTCTTTGATCTCTCCGCGCATTCTATAGCAGCGCCAATAAGGTGGATCTCGTTAGTGCTGAAGTTTTTGGGATGTGTATGAGAATTAGACCCTTTGAAGTAGGCCTACTAGCCATTTCCCTGCGTTTGACAGCAAAATTAACGGGGGCTTTATGGGGTATACGAAGGGGTGCTTGATAGTGTAGTGGTTAGCGCGCTGGACTGCCAATCGAGGGTCGGGGGTTAAAATTCCCGCCAGGGCAGAAATTTGGTTCGAGATTTCTGTTCCACCGGAACTCCCCTAGCCGACTCGACTATGATGAGTAAACTGACCTCCACTGTCGGTGGGAAGATGAGACGGCGTGGTAGAGGACATGACACCCGCCCTCATATGTCGAGGCCAAGAAAATAATGGTGCTAACAGTTCATACTCATGGCTGCCTCAGAGGTAGCTTAGGGGCTGCGTCTTCCTCTTAGTCTTCATCTTCGTCTTCCTCTTCGTCTTCCTCCTCTTCGTCTTTCTCTTATGCCTCTTTCTTCTCTTTCTCTTCGTCCTCCTCCTCTTCTTCCTCTTCTTTCTCTTCTTCTTTTCCTTCTTCCTCCTCTTCTTCCTCTTCTTCTTCTTCCTCTTCGTCTTTCTCTTCCTCTTCTTCCTCTTCCTCGTCTTCCTCTTTTTCTTCCTCTTCTCCTTCTCCTTCTTGTTCTTCCTTTACTTCTTGTTCTTGTTCTTCCTCTTCCTCTTCCTCTTCTTCTTTCTCTTCTTCTTTCTCTTCTTCTTTCTCTTCTTCTATTATGGGTGTGATGTATAAATATCTTCTCAGGTTATGAAGTGTGATGTGATGCACTTAAAGCTCACACTCAATGGACGCTTTCGGTCCAAATTCGATTACCGCGAACATCATGAGAGAACTCAGAGAAGATTAGAAATAATCTGCACATCATCATTCAAACAGCAGTTATTGAATTAGCAAAGCTTCACAATAAGTAGCATGTGCATGTAACGGATGGGGCAGTTTCTCACTTAAACGGGATTTCTATAAACCCAGTACGAACTCTTGAACTGGAATAGTAATCGTAAACTTTAAAATTTATAAAGCGCTACTTGGAAGCCAAGCGCAGGGCACCAGCTTCTTCACTAGCGCTGCATCAAATCAGAGGGACAATCCAAAATTATCGTTTGAAGAACAAGGTCATGTTTAAAATACATAACAGTACATACATAATAATGCATACATAATAATACATAACATGTGTTTGTATGTGTTCCTGCAGTGCCTCCTGGTTCTGAATACGACCCCAACTGTCAGAAGGTTCCTCTCTACCCGTCGCAGAACCCGGGGGGCCCTGCATACCCGGTGGTCGTTCCACAGGGACAGTACTACGCCCAGCAGCCGATGGGATACGCCCAGCAGCCGCAGGGATACGGGCAGCAGCCGCAGGCAGTCGTGTTTGTCCAGCCGACAGCGCTGACGAATCCTCCTCAGGACCACCTCGGCTATTCCATCTTCGTGACCGTCTGCTGTTGCTGGATCATTGGGCTGTTCGCCATCATCAAGTCGGCCGAGTGTCGATCGGCAATCGCGGCCGGTGACCGATCGACGGCCGATATCAAGTCACGCCAGGCGAAGAAGCTGGGCAACGTCGCCCTTGGTCTCGGCCTCGTCTCTCTCGTCGTTACGATCGTCCTGTTCGGCGTCTACTACGGCATGATTCTCTCGCAGATGCAGCACTACTAAAGGACGCCAACTGCCTCGGTGCGTCAGTCAACTCACCCTTTATTAGCCTGCATGGATGATGATGATAATGATGATTATCATCGTCATGGTGACAGGAGGGAAGCGGCTGATGTAGCAGGGACACTGATCCGAGTGCAAAACATACATAAACGTGTTTAGTGTTGAATAGATAAATGATTCTTTAAATGACTGTTTTTGCGAAACTTTGCCTCTGAATGTCGCAGGTTTCCACGGCCAAGTGGCGATGTGAAACGTCAATGGTGATTAGTAAATTTATAATAACGAATGTCTGAGGCCAGCGTTTATAGGGAACTGTGGTTATCTGACCCTCTGTATATTCCAGTCTGCAACCGATTCTTTCATGTGCAAAGCGAATGTCTTTAGCGTATGCTAGGAACAAGTTTAGGGTTTTTGAGACGTAATTTCCTGTATTCCATTCTTATAAATTGTTGTTTACCTGATTGCTATCGCCTTAACGTACTTTTGACAGAATGAAAAATAATTTGTCACTTACAGACGGCGGGGCCAAAGAAAGATGGCGATTTGGGGGAGGGGGAGGGGGCTTGAATCCCATATTTCCAAAAAGGTCGATGAGTTCAATATCGAGTTATATACCTTCATAAAAAATGGGATCTGGATCTTGCCGATTTATTTTACATAGCGCTGGTTTAAGCTGGTGTGCTTGAGGCAGCCTTTGTGATGACGAGTAATTTCGGAGGTTTGCATTTACAGTTGCATATATAAAAGTGTGTTATTCTTACAAGATCTGTCCGTCCCCAACTTCCTGTGGCCTCGCCTCTGTGAGTTAGCTATTTTCCCTTTGCAGTGTAACATGATTTTACTTTTGTATTCTTGTTGAAATGTGTATGCTTTAATCTTAGTTAAGTACAGTGGCGGTTCTAGGGTTTTTAGGCTGGGGGCGGTAAAAATTGCTTTAGAAGATTCGGATGCTTTGTTACAAACAAGCATTGTAGGCAATTGAATGGCTAATTAAACGTTAAACGGGGGTGGCTAAAATGTATATAGGAGCTGAGAAAAACGGGGTACGCTGAATTTCCAGATAGGGCTACCATAGCCCCCCCCCGTAAAACCGCCACTGGTTAAGTGTACGTATAGAGCAGCGGTTCCCAAACTTCTCTGGGTCGCGACCCACTTTTGAATATCTTTGCAGTCTCGGTACCCACTGTGTAAAATTAGGCATTGTGTACTAAAGTTTGCTTCGTAATTGGTATCGAAATATGCGGATTTTACGTACAGCGCTTAGAAATTTAAAACATTAAAATGAAACTTAGGTAAAACAGTTTACAATTTATTGCACTCCAGCTAATTTATAGCCCAATCATAGCCAAATGTTGTTTTTGTAAAAAAAATAAATGTTTCTCGAAAAAATTTGGCGACCCACTTGCCAGTGCTTCGCGACCCACTTTTGGGTCGCGACCCACAGTTTGGGAAACTCTGGTATAGAGTGTATTAGTGTTAGCTGATTAGTACTTCGAGTGATGTCAAACATATTCACACAGAGTATTGTAGTAATTTCCAGTTTCTAATGATATCTTATGATTGCCAGAGTCGTTGACATCCATCTCACATCAACTTACAAGTACCTGCTATTTGACGCAGAAAGATACAACCTTTGTATCGTATTAAAACATATTAATGCAATTTAGGAGGTTAAAGAGGTGGACGATTAAACGTATTTGTAGGCCTATTGTAAACTCAAAATTCTAACTCGCTGCCTAAATGAGCGCAGGGCACCAGCCTAGTCACAAGCGCTGCGTCAAGTCAGAGAAGTTGTCCAGAAATATCAAGTGAAGATCCGGATCAGGTTGCCATTAGACGAGGAAGAGAAGGGGGCGGAGTAGTTGCTGGATCGCCCAGGATCGCTCAGATAGCGTTTGCATCTCAGTCAAACGATGCTTCATTTCCGGAAAGACCTCCGGAGTGTCGGTAGAAAAACGTATTACCCTTACAGAGGGAAACAGCAGCACAACTTCGGCTATTTTATAGTTGTATCTTCTAATGTTACTTATTCAAATGAGCTAGAACCAAATTTACTTAATTTAAGTTTTTGCCTCCAATAAAGACACAAAATGTATATGTAGATCTTCGAAATTTCTCAGCGCCGCACAAAATCGATGCCAGGAAGACCAGCTTAGACACAAGCGCTATATGAAGTCAAGTCCGCAATAGCCAGGGTGCCTTGACCTTTCCGGTGCCAGGTCAGATGAAGCAGCTAACGCCATTAAAGTACGATATAATGTTAAAGTGCCTAAGTAAGTACTTGTTCTTACTTGTCACTGAGTATGTTGAAGCGTATGCTCTGCTAGGGAGTGTGTGTATTCAGTTGCCGTCCTATCTCTACGCTTATCAATGTCTTTAATAATGTCAAGGTTTAAAGTTTAAAACTGTAGTTTTCAACGAAAAGAATCCTTTCTACTGATTGCGGGTTTCACTTAAAAGCGACCACCGATTGTCATCTTCTGTTGTAATAACGGTGATACAGAATTATTTTGTTTATATTAGATTAAATTAATTATGTAAGTGACATCCGCAATTTTGCCTTTTTAATCTTACATCCCAGCCACCATTTCCGCGGACATTCGGCGGGACCCATATGGGCTCCATATGGATACTATGTGGGCATGCAGGCAGGAATATTTGTTGCTTCGTGCTCGAAGACTCGATCGATGCTTCGGGAGAATTTAAAGGCACTGCATATGATTTTGACGGCAAGCCTTTACAGATGGCAGTTAACCACTTGGAACATTCCTTAAAAAATCCATCCATTAATTTGTAAGCTTCAAACTTCTGAATCTTCATAATAATTCTAAACTTTTTCAGGGTTTTAGTGCATCAAGTTTAGCCTTGAAGACTAGGCTGGTAGAGTATTTGAGTAAAGGAATAATATTTTGTAGTTGTCCTTTTTTCAAAAACTGTCAACGTGGCATTTTACAAAGCAGGCATTTTGTTGCACTTACAAATTCTCTCTTGTAGGCTATTGTGTCTTCAACTAATCATGACTAAACTACTAATCAATTGTCTAAACACAATCTGTGTGTTAAATGTTTCGATCTAATCATTTAGAAAAATTAAAGGCGTGTGTTGAAATAACTTCAAGACTTGTGCAAATCAAGGAATAGGCCCAATAGGTCAAATCAATTAATAGGCCAAATCAATGAATAAAAAGATTTGCTGCGTATTTGGAACGCAACGAATTTCACACCGAATTTTATTTCTATGTGGGGTATCGACCACGACGTATCATCCTCCAATCCCCAATTCCAATTACAAGTGCAATCCCATTTGCATGGAAATAAGGTCACATATATGTTTGACATATTGTTATTGTTATCTCGAGATCTCTGTAGCACCATGCATACATACATTACGTACATACACTACATTACATACATACATACATACATACATACATACATACATACATTTTTATTTTTATTTATTCCGGATATTTCTATAGCGCCTCTCGAAGTCAACTACTACTCAGAGGCGCTCCCGACTACAGTATTTGACACTGTGCCGGAATTTTCACGCCGAAGCGCCACGAGCAATTGCGAGTGAAGGACTTGCCCAAGGTCCGTACGCAGCGGCTAGAGTGGGATTCGAACCTGCAACCCTCCGGTCACAAGGCGCCGAACTTACCACTGAGCCACCACGCCCCACAAAAAAATACATACTAGGGTCATTCAGAAAAATGGAAAATCTTATATTTGTTGTGCTCTTGCTTTTTTCTGTTCCTTTTGGTAAAGAAAGAAGCCACAAAAAATTTCAATGAATTTGGATAATATTTAGTACTGCCTCAACGACTTTGAAATTAGTTAACTTTAACTCATTTTGTCAAAAAAATCGAATTTCAGTAAACAACCAATTTCACTTTAAAAAAACTTAATAATCAAGTCTTAGAAAACAATACAGCACTTCCTAAAAAGCTAATTTCTATAACTTTAAATGCCAATATGTTTCTAACTCCCCAATTTCTTTAATGTGTTTACTAGATAAAATTAGTGAGTATGACTGCATTCAGGAAAAAGTGCTTTTTGTCTGAATTTGGAAATTGTTTCCGATGGTCTTCTACAATTTGGAACAAGATTTGTTTTTGATCTTCTTGCTTTGTCAAGGTTGAGTTGAAGGTTAATGCTAGTGCAATCCCTCTTTCCGCACTGTCATTGACAACTTAAACATTTGCAGAACATATGAATCGATGAATCATCTGGTTCTTCGAATGCTGCTGAACGAAAGTGATAACTTGGATAAAACGGATACATTATCGTTGCCATGAGTTCAGTTCTTCGCTGCCGCTGAGATGTAGGCTGCCTTTCTGTTGCTGACACTAAGTCTTGTTCGATCCAGGGCAGAAGCAAGATTTGGTGGAAAGATATTTGAAGAACTGAACCTGACTCATTTTGTCTGACTCTCATAGTCAGCTGTCGATAGAATTTGGAGTTTTCGCACAGTGTTCCTCCACAAAATAATTTTAAAACTGTTCATTAGTACTCATCCTCTGAATCATTGTGATCTAATTCACTGTCACAGCTTGATGTAGACAACTGTTTGTAACTTAGATATACCGCTGCTTTTTCTTTCCTTTCTTCCACTTTAATACGCCTTAAGTTCCTTAAGTGATTTTAATTTTTATTTGCTTCTTTCTTGGCCAAATTTGCATTCAATGGCATATTTTCTTTCTGATCACTTATGGTCTTATGGTGAAAGAAATGGTCTGTCTTCTTAAATTTCAATTGTACTCATGGCATCATGATGAGCAATATCAAAGAGAATATTAATTGATTCAACAAAATCATCTTCTTTAGCTTGCTGTGTCGTTTCCCCCACGATTCTTGATACAACAGACATAGGCGTAGACTCTGGGGTCAGCCGGGGCACGTTCCCCCCAATAATTGAGATGGACTGTACACCCAATGCAACAAGTGTAGAATGAATAACCCAATCACCCCAATATTTTGGACAAGTTTACGTCAGTAACAACAGATACTTCTATATCTTGCTAGTGATGCATCGAGCTTGAGAACAATGTTTCTTTCTTCTGCAATTGGAACCTAGCTTTAGTCCAGATTTCGCTTATCTCTTGAACTACATTTTTCACTGCATCTTTCTAAGAAAGTTTGTCTTTCTAGTGATGAATAAAATAAACTTTTTAAACATCCAAGCTTGTAGGCAATACCCTATCTCAGAACGTTTCCTGAAGTTCTCTAATAAGATCAATGGAAGTCTAACCTGGCTTCAGCCATAATATTATTTCCCTTATTTATTAAAACTGCTAAACAGTATTTCTCAAATTGTTTCCAATGTTTTTCCCCAAAAATTATAGTAATATTTTATGTTCTTTTTAGTTCTTTATTAAGAAAATAGTAAGTAAGTGTTACTGAGTAATTTAAAATGCTTTACAATAAAAATATTAAATTGAATAAAATTTATATTCCGAATAAATATTTGAGCTCCTTGAGGCAGTCCTAAATCCAAACCAATTGCAGCCATATTTCACAGTTTTGCTCTATGGACTAAAAGGAACTCAAAAAGTAAAGAGCCTCTCTTAATTGTTTACTTTAATTTTTTTCCTACAGAACTTGAATCACCCTAATACATACAATACATATATGTGTTACATATATACATTACATGTATAGATTACATATATACATTACATACATACATACATTACATACATAAAATTTGCACTGGCTCCCGATTGAGGACAGGATCACATTCAAGATCATCCTCATGGGGCAAACATCGGTAGTTGGTGCGGCCCCAGAGGAAATCAAAGAGCTCTGTGTCCCCATCTCCACTCTCCAGCCAGCGAGGTTGTCAATCCTTTCATTCTGCAGCTCGTGGGGACTTGATGATCCCGCGCTCCAGTACAATGACTGGGACGCACTGTACCATCTCATGCATTAGACCATCGTACTGGAACAGTCTTCCGCTGTATTTATTAAATAATTTCTTATAAAGTCAATTAAAGAGACTAGCGAATTTTAGTTTTCTCTCGCGGTACACCTGAAATCGCGGCACACCGTTTGCGAGACACTGTTCTAGATAGACCGCATAAAGACGGCGTTAGATACGGAAGGAGATGAGAATATGACTAGGCCTGGTAAAATAAGTCCAGAGATGGTTTTTGCAAAACATTTCTGCGTGCTGCTCATGTATCTCAACGGCCTATGACTGTGGCTCATGGAGGCCGCCATCTTGTAAATAGCGCACCTAGACTACGTCGCGCGATGCGACTGGCTCTAGGAAACGTTTGCCAGCTCCGCAGTCCAAATCAATAAATGAGCAAGCCCAACACTGCATAACGCGTACGTATTGAATAATTTTTTTATATTTGTCTTTTAAATATCTTGCAATTGGCCGGGATTTCTTCCCATGTAGGCCTAATTCATCATTATCGTCATCATTATCATCATTATCATCATCATTATCATCATCGTTGTCGTTGTCTTCATCATCGTTGTCATCATCATCGTCGTCATATCATCATCATCATCATCATCATCATCATCATCATCATCATCATCATCATCATCATTATCATCGTCAACGTCGTCGTCGTCGTTGTCATCATCATCGTCATCATTATTAACCTGCCTATTTATAGTGCGCCATAGTTTCATGTTCGAATACGAAAGTAACGGAGCATTACCATTATTTTGTTACAAAATGTAGGCCTACATTTAACATGTTAGACGTCAACATAAGCTATAAATGCTTTCATCCATTTATTAGAGCAGTGCTCTCCATTCTCCAACCTTTTGACACCGTGGTCCACCGAAAAACTTATTCTTGATAACCGGGGGCCGCACCAATAACCTCAAAAGTAATGACTAAATTTTGTTGAAAATTATTAATTGTATTAAAATTTATTATGGCAATAATTATGCTATAATCAGTGAGTGATAGCAAGTAGCCTATGTGTGTCATGCTTTATGATAGTTGAGCGCCAAAATGAAAATAATAAACGTTAGAGCACGCATTGTAAGATTTAGTGAGATTTTGGCTTTAGATTGTGCTTGCAGTTTTTTTAATTTGCGGTTGGCATTCAACTCGGGCGGGCCATTTAAAATCAGCCCGCGGGCCGCGTGTTGGACAGCACGGTATTAGAGTATTGTTCGTGTTCGCATTTTATTCTTCATGAAATCGAAACCAACTATTGAACCATATTAGAAGACGTCCATACGAGAGAAGTTGCAATCCCCATGTAATCCATTTACACTAAGAAGACCATTCCCTTAGACCAACCTCAAGAAACAGTCATCGAGTACTATCGACTTCATTTCCTTAGTTTCGGCATATGTAGGCGGAGTGTACGGTCAATGTAGTACCCGTTTTATACCTAAGTTCCCTAAGCAGGTCGAGAAATACACTTAAGCCCTGACGGATACTTAAACCTCGAACTCTTGATTGACAGTCCAGTCCGCTTACCAGTTGACTAGCCCAGTTTGGAGGTTGTTGCATGCATTTCCATGCAGCCTACCAAGGTCAGCGGTTTTTGACTGAATTATAGTCGTTGTGTGTTGTGCTTTATTAGTCAAAGTGTCTGCAACGTATCAAAGAGAGGAGTGAAGGGGAATGGAAAGGTAAAGGGAAGAAGATTGAGGAGGAGATTGGTCACAAACACTTTGTGGGGGCAAGGCTCAGACCTTGATAAATTTGGTGTTTTGATAATTAGGTGAACGACTTTGGATGTTTCATTGAAGTTTTCTTGTTCATAAAAAGCATTCATAGCGTAGACGCCATAGAGACTGTGTGTCTTGTTTGGAATTGCGCTATGCCAATGATCTGGAGAAATGAACTATGCATGGATGGATGGGTGGGTGGTTATGGGTGGATGGGTGGGTGAATAGATGGTTAGATGGATAGGCGGGTGGTTATGGGTGGGTGGATGGATGGATAAATGGCTGAATGGATGGGCGGGTGGTTATGGGTGGGTGGATAGATGGCTGGATGGATGGATGGGTGGGTGATTATAGGTGGATGGGTGGGTGGATATTGGGTGGGTGGGTCGGGTGGGTGGATGGATGGATGGATGGATGAATAGATGGCTGGATGAATGGATGGGCGTGTAGTTTTGAGTGGGTGGATGGATGGAAAGATGACTGGATGGATGGGTGGTGGTTATGGGTGGATGGGTGGTAATTGAGTGGGTGGGTCGGTTGGGTGGGTGGGTAGGTGGATGGATGAATAGATGGCTAACTGGCTGGCTGGCTGTATGGATGGATGGATGGATGGATGGATGGATGGATGGATGGATGGATGGATGGATGGATGGATGGATGGATGGATGGATGGATGGATGGATGGATGGATGGATGGATGGATGGATGGATGGATGGATGGATGGATGGATGGATGGATGGATGGATGGATGGATGGATGGATGGATGGATGGATGGATGGATGGATGGATGGATGGATGGATGGATGGATGGATGGATGGGCGGGTGGTAATGGGTGGTGGATGGATGGATGGCTGGACGGATCGATGGACGGGTGGTTATGGGTGGGTGGGTAGATGGGTGGGTAGGTATTGGGTGGATGGATGAATAGATGGCTGGATGGGTGGATGGGCGGTGGGTTATGAGAGGGTGAATGAACGGCTGACTGGGTATTAGATGGATGGGTGGGTGGGTGGGGTGGGGTGGGTCGGTGGACATATGGATGGATGTATGGATGGATGGATGGATGGATGGATGGATGGATGGCTGGATGGCTGGCTGGATGGCTGGATGGATGGCTGGGTGGGTGCTTATGGGTGGGTGGATGGGTGGGTATTAGTGGGTCGGGTGGGTAAGTGGGTGGACATATGGATGGATGGATGGATGGATGGATGGATGGATGGATGGATGGATGGATGGATGGATGGATGGATGGATGGATGGATGGATGGATGGATGGATGGATGGATGGATGGATGGATGGATGGATGGATGGATGGCTGGCTGGCTGGCTGGCATCCATCCATCCATCCATCCAGCCGATGGATGGATGGATGGATGGATGGATGGATGGATGGATGGATGGATGGATGGATGGATGGATGGATGGATGGATGGATGGATGGATGGATGGATGGATGGATGGATGGAAATAGACAGACAGACAGAAAGAGATGAGAACCGTGCAATTGCTCATTGCTCAAGCTTTTTTAAAAATAGATTCAATAGCGGGTAAACAAAGCTATAAAGATGCGTCGTTTTCGCCTAATACATCTGTCTTTCTGTCTCTCTGTCTCTGTCTCTCCGTCTGTCTGTCTGTCTGTCTGTCTGTGTCTGTCTGTCTGTCTGTCTGTCTGTCTGTCTGTCTGTCTGTCTGTCTCTCTCTCTCTCTCTCTCTCTTGGTCTCTCTGTCAGTCTCTCAACAACATTTCAAAGATTCTTGAATGCCTCTTCCGGTACTTGATTTTCTAGCTTCCACCCTTACCAACATAAACTGCTCTTGCATTTACAGGACAAAATCTATTGAGACTGGAAAGGCGTGCCTCTCAGTATATTTTCCTCGACCTCAGGGCTGCCTTTGATACTGTTGACCATCAGCTACATCTGTCTAGATTCAGTAGAAGCTTATATGTTTCTGGGACTGGTTATAGCTTCCTACCTCTGCAATCGGTCGCAGCAAGTGACGATTGATATGCTTATACTTCCTTCTGCACTGCTGGTGTCCCACAGGAATCGGTCGCCAACCCCCCCCCCTTATTATCAGCGATCCTCATTTCACCAAACAACCGCATAGCCAATTACTTGGAGTTTAGTGAAAGCTTTACATAGCTCTGTCACCCACTGTTCAGTCGGGCAAGGTAGAAGTTGAGGAGTGCCTCTCTTCTGTGGATGCAATATATGTGTCAGAACTTCTCTGGCTCAATCTAGGTCTTTTGCCTCCATTGGCCCCGCTCTTTGGAATGAGCTTCCTGCGTTCGTTCGTTCTTCTATTCTCTCAGGTAACGTCTCTTCCTCTTTTACCTTTCTTAAAACTTGCTTTTTTTCTCGGGATCTCTCGCACTGGGAGCGATTCTCAATGGCCCTCCCGCTAGAAGCGCTTTATAAATACCCGAATACAATACAATACAATACAATACAATACAATACAATAATATATATACATCTTATTTTCAGCCGACACTGTATACAATCGTCTCTCTTGTGTTCTTCAATCGACATTGTGCACAATCTCTTCCATTTTGTCTATCCGCCGACATTGTGTACACACTTCTTTTGTGTTCTTCAACAGATATTGTGCACATTCTACTCGCTTTTACCACACTGTACATTTCCTTCTCTTGTGTTTTTCAGGCGACTGTCATATACGAGGGAAAGTCTTCTGAATATTGAGACCGTGAAAAAGTCGACGGCACAATGGAAAAGAAAGGCAACATCGACTGGTACAGTTCACCGCCACCGCCATATGGCTACCCACAGGCCAACATGGCCCCAGCTGGAGGTACGCCGGTTCCAAATACAGGGTTGGGTTTGTGAAATAAACTGGGGGGGGGTCGGAACTTAGGACACAAGATTCAAGAGTACTTCGCACGATGAAAGGGGCACAAAGAAAACCTTATAAGACTTTGCAATATGTAGCTATTTATGTATTTGTGTGTATGTATGCATGTATGTATGTATGTATGTATCTGTGTATCAATCAATCAATCAATCTTTTATTTGGTATCCAAACTGAACAGAAAAACAAATCAAACAAAAAGCAGGCAAATCAATTTCTGTAGTTTGGGTACACAGGTGACACAAAAAGGGCCGTGGACCCCGCTTAAACAGTGTCACCTGGGTAGAGTTACAAAACGTATAAACGCCAATCTTTTTATCATATAACTGGTAGGTCGTAAAAAGAAACTATACTTTTATCTTAACTAAGGACTCGGCAATATACACTCGGAACTGTGAACCAAGGACTCGTTAACGCACTTTGGTCATAATAATCCCGGTTTCCCTGAAAGAGATAAAGCTATATACGTTGTTCAAGCAGGAACGAACGCATTTTTCTTTTAAAAGACCACAGACTAGGCAATTGTCGGACGTTTAGGGGTATCTGATTCCAAACGGCTGGCCCGGTGAATCTAATAGAGAATAAACGAGTGTTAGTATGGGCAAATGGTTGGTGATATAGGCCGGAATTTCTTGTCTGATACGGGTGGCGATCAAATGTACGGCAGAAATAGTTATCGTATACAGGGGGTAGTAGTTTGTGATCAAAACGGTACATGAATTCTCCAATCTGCATAATTCTGATCTGGTCAATTTTAAGGAGCCTATGTTCGGAGAAGGCCTGCTCTGTATGGGCCCCATAAGGGAGTTTGGCTATGTACCTAATTGCTCGCTTTTGAAGGGTTATTAACCTTGTTAGACTTGATTTGTAAGTGGAGGCCCAAATAACATTACAATAAGTGAGATACGGATATATAAGGGTGTGGTATAAGGTAGCACGGATCTTAGATGATACTAATTTAGAAGCACGAGAAAGTATTCCCAGGTTTTTCGCGATTTTATTCGCGATATTCTTTATGTGTTCCTTCCAATTGAGGTTTTGGTCCACATACACTCCCAGGAATCTAGTAGAGACCACCTGAGTAATTGAGGTACCATCAATATAAAGCTTAAGGGGTTCAGCTGGAGAGGTCTTCCTATGGGACTTGAAAAGAATGTAGTTGGTTTTATCTAAATTAAGTGTAAGTTTATTGGAGTGAAACCATTCTGCTATGGATTCCAACTCAGTATTAACTATGCGGTATAGTGAATCTAATGAGGCATGAGAACAAAACACATTAGAATCATCGGCAAATAGAATAAAAAACATGCTTGGAGAAACATTAGGAAGGTCGTTGATATAGATTAGGAAGAGAAGTGGACCCAGGTTCGATCCTTGGGGGACTCCATGTTTTATCTCCCGCAGGTCTGAGAGGATTCCATTAATACTTACAATTTGGGAGCGGTTATTCAGATAACTGGCGAACCATTTTAATTGGGTGCCTCTTATTCCATATTTATTTAGCTTATTTAATAAAATGTTATGATTCACAGTGTCGAAAGCTTTAGCTAAGTCGAAGAAAATTCCTAGGGCAAATTCATTATTCTCTATGGCATTTGAAATTTTATCTTGCATACTAAGTAGAGGCATGTAGGAGGAATGCCCTGACTGGAAACCATGTTGGGAGGGGAATAGTAAATTTTCTTTAGTAATAAAAGTATTAAGACGCTCATACATGATCTTTTCGAAAAATTTTGAAAAGAAAGGTAAAACCGAGATAGGCCTGTAGTTAGAAACTTCTTCTCTAGAACCCTTCTTGAACACCGGGACAACCTTAGCAATTTTTAACACTTGAGGGAAGACACCCGAGCTAAAGGAAGAATTGATAATTTCTGCAAGAGGAAGAGCTACACTAGGCAGAGATGGAAGGGCTATGACTGGGTCGATGTCATCGACTCCTTTGCTGTGAGAGCAACGAAGAGAGCGGCCAATACTCAAAATTTCTTCCGGGGAGGTAGAACTAAGACCAAAGGAGCTTGCCTGGGAAGGATTCATAAATGCTTCAAAGGATTTAGAGGTACTAGGAATCTTATTAGCCAAGGATTGTGCAATGCCCGTGAAGTAGTTGTTAAACTTGTTTGCTATTGTTTCGGGGTCTGTTAATTTTTCCCCATTTATTTTCAGAGTAGCAATATTGGTTTGTGAAATAAACTGGGGGGGGGTCGGAACTTAGGACACAAGATTCAAGAGTACTTCGCACGATGAAAGGGGCACAAAGAAAACCTTATAAGACTTTGCAATATGTAGCTATTTATGTATTTGTGTGTATGTATGCATGTATGTATGTATGTATGTATCTGTGTATGCATGTACGTATGTGTGTATGTATGTTGTGTATGCATGTATGTGTATATATATGTTTGCATGTATGTATTGTATATGTATGCATGTATGTATGTGTGTATGTATGTGTATGTGTGCAAATGCATGTGTGTATGTATGTTTGTGTGTATGCATTTCACTCTGTCTGAAAATTTGACTATCCTTATTGACAATATCCCTAAATTGACAATATCCACCAAATTCTTAGGGATTGTAATTGACTCACGATTGAACTGGAAAAATCACATCGCACTGGTATCAAAGAAAGTAGCAACAATTTTGGTATTCTGAAAAGAATTAAGCACTATTTACCTTTAGCCATACTATTAAATTTATATTATACCTTAATCTTCCCGTACCGTTCATATTGCAACATCTCCTGGAGTGCAAATTATAAAACCGTTTTAAATTCTCTAAGTAAACTGCAAAAAACTGCAATCCGCACAGCATTTAATAGGCTACTTGTCGGAGAGCCAGTACAAAACCCATTTTTCGAGAAAATAGAATCCTAAGTATTATCTAACCCTAATAAAATTAACGTATTTCAATGTAGCTTATTCATGTATCGGTTCCATTGCAAACTGTGACCGTCATCCATGGATACTTACTTTGTTAGTGGCGCTATGCATCATAAATATCAGACACGTAATATAATGCAATATCGCTCTGAATTTGCTCGTATTAAGGTAAAATGGTTCTCAATGAAATGTCAGGGCCGCAGAATATGGAATGCTCTGCCCATTGATCTTACCATGGCCAGGCCTATTGGCCGATTTAAAACACTCCTAAGATCCTACTTGGTATGTCAATCTGCCATATTATAAGTTGAAAGTGTGTGATTAGATGATAAATTGAGTCCTGAATCCTCTAGATCAGGTATCGCAGTAATAACTTCTTGTCAATCCTAACGAAAATTTGTTGTTTGCTGGTATAAATATTAGTTTTAGTTTTTAGTTTAAGAACATATTACTTTTGATTTTTTTCATTTGCTGGCGAGATCTGTTACTTTGTGCTAATTTAAAGTGAAATGTAAAAATGAAATCTATATATCCGTTTCTGCCTGTGAATCTTGGTTGCCCTGTTTAGCGGGAAACTATCCCTTTGAGGCATCCTTTTAAGACGCCCATGTTATACAAACTTGACAGATTCATTTGCACTACTTGGGTTGTTCTAATAAACGGATTTTTGATTTTTGATTTTGATGTATGTGTATGTATGTATGTATGTATGTATGTATGTTTGTATGTATGTATGTATGTGTGTGTGTATGTATGTGTCTATGCATGTATGTGTATGTATGTATGTATGTATGTATGTGTGTACGTATGTGTCTATGCATGTATGTGTGTATGCATGTGTCTATGCATGTATGTGTATGTATGTAAGTATGTATGCATGAGTGTACGTATGCATGCACGTATGTATGTGTGAGTATGTGTGTATATGTATGTATGTATGTAACATATGCATGTTTGTGTTTATGTGTGTAACTGAGTATAGGCCTAGCGCCGTTTGATGCCTCATAGAAGCACTGCACATATAACTGTCTTCGTATGCGTAGGTTTTACAGCTATATAATGATCAATAAATATGTCGCTTTATTTCTTTAATCAAACGAACTCTGCCAGAGCCGTTTCCAGTTGGTACCTGTCCCAAGCCCGGGCAATGGAGGAGGGCGACGTTAATCATCGTACTTGTGAGACAGCGTCGTTAAAGAGAACTTACCTGTCTTATTTCTTTGATCTGTCCGCGCATTCTATAGCAGCGCCATTAGGGTAGATCTCGTTAGTGCTGAAGTTTTTGGGATGTGTATGAGAATTAGACCTTTTGAAGTGGGCCTACTAGCCATCTTCCCTAGGGTTGCCAGACGTCCGGCATGAGGAGGACATGTCCTCAGTGGCGTACCGAAGGGGGGGAGAGGGGGAGAGTCGCCCCGGGCGGCACTTTTGCAAGGGCGGCAAAATAGGGTTGAAGAAAAATTAAAGAGTGAATGTTGGATAAAATCTGAAGTAGGATAGAATAAAAGAAGGCAAGAAAAAACCGTCACTTTAGTCAAATCGGTTTGGCTTCCGTTGATCGTTATGGGCGGCATCAGTCTCAGAGGCCTACGTTAGACACTAAATAGAATTCCAGAAAAGGAAGCGGGATCGCATTTACCTAGTAAACTGGAGTGTAAACAGAATAACAGACTACATAGGGGCCAACAGCATAGTCTACTTTAAAGCATATTCTTGTTATGCCGCCCTTCATATTCATAGTATATATAGCCTACGCCTATAGCCTAAATGTATAGGTATCTAAACGAATCAATAACTTAGAATGAAATTTAATCACAAGCTATCAATGTCGCCCCCACCGCCTTTCACCACTTAGTTTAGTCTTCTTTTTAAAATTAATTTTAAAATTGGTCTGGTTTTGGCATAAATTGACTGCATGATTTTGTCAAATGACCACTCAGTCTTTCAACAGAGTTTAGTAATAGGCCTAGTATTCAGTTATTTTCGAATCGTAATCTCGAAACTTCTAAAGTGCCACTCGAAGGCCAAGCGCACGGCGACAGCCGAGTCTCGGTTACTCACTATTAATTTGGCAATGCTGTCCATTGAAAGAGGCTGAAACAATTAATTTTGACGATATGTCATCAGTGATTTTGCGGCTGTAAAAGCTCGCAAGATAATGTTAATAGCATATTGATAATAATGGTAATTATGACATAATATGACCTGTAGTCTATGAACAGCGAATTAGCGACTGTCGCAACTCATGCAATAAAATATTTTATTATCTAATAAATAGATTTCAGTAAGTTAAAATGTATAGCTAAAACAAATAATTACAAAATACAGTAAAATGAAAAATCCAGAAGGCTATAAACTATATAAAATAAACCTGTATAGGCCTACATAGGCTAATACGATCGTCATGCAATATCTTAGAGTTAGAGAAACTAGCATATCGACAATTAAGTGGCCAAGGGCGGCATTTTGGGCCCTCGCCCCGGGCGGCATTTCAGCTCCGTACGTCACTGCGCATGTCCTCCTTTTTTGGCCTCATGTCCTCTGTCCGGCAGGCAAAGCTAAAAACCTGAAAAATGTCCGGCTTTTTCTACGTTTGTTGTATTGGGCTATTGGCTATCATTTTGTGGCCGTTTGTAACGACTTTACATGCGCATGTTGTACCTACGTTCTCCTAACTAATCTGCTTACTTATTTAGTTTTGATTGCAGCTCTATTTTCCAGACTTTCTAGTCCGTGATCTCAGTAATGCTACAATGTATCTATAGTCAAAATGTTAATTTATTTCCGGTAGCAGAGTGGCATCTGTGGTTTGTTTTATTACTAATTTTCAAAGTGACCACAATTCTTGGTTACTTAGGAGACCCTCTGACTCCGGAGTGAAATATTCAACGCGTCCTCCTTTGTCCTCCTTTCCAGCTTTCTGTGTCCTCCTTTAGCTACCCATGTCTCTGGCAATCCCAATCCTCCTTGCGTCTGACCGCAGAATTAACGGAGCCCTATGGGGTGTGATGTAGGTTTCTTCTCAGGTCAAGAAGTGTGATGTGATGAAGTTAGATACTGATAGGCATATAGCGCAACTTTGAAGAAAACAGAATTGGCCCTCAAGTCACCTTATAATTTCGACTCATTTAAAATTGTAATGCATTTAAAGCTCACAGTCAATGGACGCTTTAGGTCTAAATTCGATTACCACGTACATCACGCGAGAACTCAGAGAAGATTCCAAATAGGCCTAATCTGCACCAAGAAGTCCACCATCATTCAAACAGCAATTATTGCATTTGCAAAGCTGTGCTACAAGTAACAGGTGCATGTGACGAATGAGGCAGTTTCTCACGTGTACGGGATTTTTTCAAATTGCCTGATTTAGATAAACCCGGTACGAACTCTTGAACTGGAATAGTTATCGTAAACTTTAAAATTTATAAAGCGCTACTTCGAAGCTAAGCGCAGGGCACCAGCTTAATTCTTCACAGGCGCTGCATCAAATCATAGGGACATTCCAAAATTATCATTTGAAGAACAAGGTCATGTTAAAATACATAATAATAATAATAATAATAATAATAATAATAATAATAATAATAATAATAATAATAATAATAATAATAATAATAATAGTAGTAGTAATAATAATAATAATAATAATAATAATAATAATAATAATAATAATAATAATAATAATAATAATAATAATAATAATAATAATCTTTATTAATTCAAACTGGCAAACGCTGTAAGATTACATTGAAACATGACAGTACAATCAAGATCTTAATTAAACACACGGTTTGGCAGCCATGCAAGGCGCCGCCCTAGAGGGTGTTATGGGTATCGAACCGCGATCTAATGCTCTTCTGGCCATGAGTGTTACCATTACTCTATCCCTCCTCCATGCATACATAATAATGCAAACATAATAAAACAACATATGTGTTTGTAGGCGTTCCTGCAGTGCCTCCGGGTTCTGAATACGACCCCAACTGCCAGAAGGTTCCTCTCTACCCGACACAGAATCCGGGGGGCCCTGCATACCCGGTGGTCGTTCCCCAGGGACAGTACTACGTCCAGCAGCCGCAGGGATACGGGCAGCAGCCGCAGGCAGTCGTGTTCGTCCAGCCGACAGCGCTGACCAATCCTCCTCGGTCCCACCTCGGCTATTCCGTCTTCGTGACCGTCTGCTGTTGCTGGATCATCGGGCTGTTCGCCATCATCAAGTCGGCCGAGTGTCGATCGGCAATCACGGCCGGTGACCGATCGACGGCCGAGGTCAAGTCACGCCAGGCGAAGAAGCTGAGCCACGTCGCCCTCGGCCTCGGCATCGTCCTGAATGTCGTCGTTACGATCGCCTACTTGGTTTACTGGCAGATGTCGTTCGATAACGTAAAGGGATAAAGGAAGCCACCCCTGCCTCGGTGGATCAGTCAACTCGCCCATTATTAGTCTGCATCTGCATGGATGATGATGGTAGTTATGATGATCATCGCAGGAGGGAAGCCTGCTGCTGCTGTAGAAGAGACACTGATCCGAGCGCAAAACATACATAAACGTGTTTAGTGTTGAATAGATATCCGATTCTTGAAATGACTCCTTTTGCGAAACCTAACCCTAACCCTGTGGAGGAAAGTTCTATTAGAAACAAGAGTCGTCGACCTACAGCTTTGGGTGTCGCAAGCACTGGCGGCGATCTTGTTTGACAGGTGGGGGGACACGGGACACTTTTGAACTGATCTGGTCAAAAAAGAGGCGAAACGAAATTGTTCACCTTTTTTGGTGTTTCTTCAAAATTCGGGGGCAACTATATAGTGTGTGACTGTGTGTCCCCCACTTATTAAAGGTGGGGTTCCTGTTCTCCTCGACTAACCGGGATCGCCGCCCATAGCCGCAGGTTTCCACGGCCAAGTGTTGATGTGAAGTGTTAATGATAATTAGTAAATTTATAATAACGAATGTCTTAGGCCAGCGTTTATATGGAACTGTGGTTATTTTACCCTCTGTATATCCGAAAGTCTGGAATAAATTCTTTCTTAGGCAAAGCGAATGTCTTTAGCTTATAATAGGAATAAGTTTAGGGTTTTCGTGAGATGTATTTTACCTGTATTCCATTCTTATAAATTGTTGTTTACCTGATTGCTATCGCCTTAATGTACTTTTGACAGAATGAAAAATAATTTGTCACTTACAGACGGCGAGTCCAAAGAAAGATGACGGTTTAGGGAGGGGGAGCTTGAATCCCATATTTCCCAAAAGGTCAACGAGTTCAATTACACTTTATATAATTATGCTTTCATACAAATAGACATGGGTCTTGCCGATTTTATTTATATAGCGCAGGCATGAGCTGGTGTGCTTGAGGCAGCCTTTTGTGATGATGACTATACTTTCGGAGGTTTGCATTTACAGCTACATATTAAAGTGTATTACTTAGAAGGTCTGTCAAGTCAAGTCAAAGTCAAGTCAAACCAGTTTTATTGTGAGACATCAATCAACATGAAAATATTGCATATAAAACAAGTAGCCTAGTAATAAACAGTTTTTGTACCCTCAGAACGGGTAATCCAGAAAGGGACAAGTCCCGCTAACCCTGGATAAACCTTACACAAATTGATGATGTAGATGGCAAGAGTAATTTAAATCATTAAATCTAGCCACAGCAAAGGGCCAGTATCAAAGAATGCTAAAATGCACAAGAACAAATAAGAACACAAAACACAATCAAAAGCAAGACATAAAACAAACCAAATCAAACCAAACGCAAGCCAAGTGCAGGCAAGACAACAATTAGCTCGTTTAAAGTAGTTTTTTTAAGTGAACTCCTAAATAGACCTTTGGTCTGTAGATTAGTTAGTTTGTTCACTCGGTGTTTTGTTTCACAGTAATGGACCTAGACATTTGATTGAGAGCTGTTTAATCCTTAAATGCGCGGGTTTACTCCGAAATGAGCGAGAATGGCTAGTGTAGTGCTCATGTATAGTGATGCCCGCGCTTATTTTATTTTCAAAGGATGTTGGTAAAGAATCCGAACTTCCTGTGGCCTCGCCTCTGTGAGTTAGCTATTTTCCCTTTGCAGTGTAACATGATTTTACTTTCGTATTCTTGTTGAAATGTGTATGCTTTAATCTTAGTTAAGAGCAGTGGCGGTTCTACAGTTTTGGGCTGGGGGAGGCTAAAATTGCTTGAGGAGATTAGAAGGCTTTGGTAAAAACAAACATTGTAGGTAATGTATGGCTAATTAAACGTAAAATGGGAGGTGCTAAAATGTGTATAGGAGGCTAAGAAAAACGGGGCACGCTAACTTTCCAGCTCCCCCCCCCAGTAAAACCGCCACTGGTTAAGTGTATGTATAGAGCGTATTAATGTTAGCCTATTTGTAGGCCTACTTTGAATGATGTCAAACACATTCACATGGAATATTGTAGCAATTTCCGGTTTCTAATGATATCCTTATGACTGCCTGAGTGAGGCTGAGTCACTGACGTCCATCGCACATCAACTTACAAGTACCTGCTACTTGATACAGAAAGATGTAAAGAAATAGGGTGACTTTTGACGTCGACACTGTAATTTATCCTGCTGTATGTTAGGGTGACGTTTTGAGAAATACACGAATGGATAGGCCATGTTAAAGTATGCGGTGGTTATTGAAGATTAACACCGACGGTGACTAGCCTATATATAGCCTATATTTTGTCGTGCACCGTGTGGGGATCACTATGATAAGAAATATACGGTGACTTTTGAGAAAGTCACCATGATACTGATCTAGCACCGATGCTCTTTTGAAGACACTAAGGCAGTATAAAAGGGAGTTATAGTGAGAGCTATAGGGTGAGAGTTAGAGTCGGAGTCAGTCAGAGAACAGCACTTGGAACAGCACTTGCAAGAAAACATACAAGCAATACAAGTCTTGGGAGGGGGTAGATGAATGGTAACACTCTGGCCTGAAAAGCATTGGATCTTAAAAAGTCATATTTTTTATGCTGATAATTTATATAGCGCCTCCTCAAGATTGCCTAATCAGAAGCAGCTCTCTGCGATAGCCTTTATGATGCTGCATTGTTAGACTGACGTTACACCCCTTGTTTCACTTCAAACATGCAGTTTTTTCTTTCTCAATATAGACTAAGTTTGATGCGCTTCTGTATTCAAGCGTTAGGCCCTACATACTTTTTACAGCACTGAAATTAAGAATTATTTGGAATTGGGAAACTAAAATAATTACATCTGCGCATGGCCTTCGAGTGGCGCCTTAGAAGTTTGGAGATTACGAATACGATTACGATTATCAATTTTGATTTGACTGAGCGTCTGTGAATAGATCTAGACTGGTTCCGCGACTTAAAGCTTCTTTCGGCGATATATATATATTTATTATATATATATAGGCCCCTATATAACTTGCTGATTGTACATTTTTGTCAAAAGCGTTGAATTCTGACATACTTATCTTATATGCATATTTTGCATACTATAGTTGTCTTTATCTATCTCGCTATTGTTAATTTTAAAATACTGCATAGCCTATATTATGTGGGTTTGTTTGTTTTATTATTAATATTAATATTATTAACACTACTATAGGGCCAACGATTACTATGGACTAGGCCTATAGAGTCTAGAGTTTTTACAAATCATGGGCGTGCGCAGGGATTTTTCCAGAGTGAGGGCAAAATGACGTTTTTCAATAGCTAGGCCTATTCACGAACATAGAAAACGTGACAACTTTCAAAATCCGGGGGGAGGGGGCAAATGCCCCTTCTGACGCCCATGATAATAATATTTATTATCAATAATTAATTATATTGTATGATGTCAGTGATAATTATAATAGGCCTAATAATGATAACTGTGGCCAGCAGAATGCTTATCGATCTGTTGTCTTCCTGCGTGCTTGCGTGTATTTCCCTGTGTCCGCTTGGTTCAGATATTCAATAACCTTTTTGAGCAAGCGCGTCTGTCTGTCTGTCTGTCTGTTTCCTCTGTCTGTCTGTCTGTCTTTCTGTCTGTGGCAGTGACAGACGAAATAACAGAGACTGAACACAACCAACATATGGCTCGCAGAATTAAAACTAGATTTTGCTGGCGTGCTTTGATTAACAGTCGACGCTTCTCAAAACAAGAAAGGACGCAGACAGAGAGAACCAGACAGGCAGGTGGGCAAGCAGGCAGGCAGACAGACAAATTGAGGCACAGCCAGGGACCCGTCCTAAATGAAAAGAACCGGAACGCCGGCGTCAGGCGCCATGTTACTAGGCCTATACAAATTTCTGGCTAAATAGGCCTACTGGATGAAATGAAATGTTCCTGTGAATCCTGTCTTATAACAATACCACAATGATGACAGTATTAAAGAAATAAAAGTTTCAAGAGCTACGTAACAAAGTCAGATAAATTCGTTCGAACAGTTTTCGTATGCGATAGTAATGTGACTCCTATCGGTGCTCGCATTTCCTGGACTGATTTTCAAAACCGTTTTCGCACTAAACTTACTTTCGATGATCCAGCAAAGTTAAGCTTTGTTTGGGTCCTTTGGGCTCGCTTTACATAATGAATCGTCAGTAAAAATTATTTGCTATTACAATGTAAAACAATAAGCTGACCTCATAGGCCTAATAATCGGCGAGAAAATTATAGGAGGTAACGAAAAGGCCTTCTAAATGCTAAACGGCGTTCTACAGATGCTAGAAATTTTTCAAAGAAGGAAAAGGTATGGTTTTCCGGGCGTCAAAAAGAACCGGAACGCCGTTCCGGTGCGTTTCGGTCCCAACTGTTC
>OY744607.1:35663994-35673712 GCA_963556255.1 Allolobophora icterica | reverse complement strand
TATGCTAGCTACTAATTAATGAAAATAATATACCTTTGTTACAGGTTGTAATGGCATAAATTTGCGTAAAAGCTGAATTAATGCATTGTACACCGTCTCGGACAGAGGATGGTAATGATATTTTGTATAAATTTAGTAACTTTTTTTCTAAATTTCCAAGATCTAGCAGCTACAACATTTATGGGAAATGCTAATCTGCTCATTCTTTGAAGGATAGGCAAAACAATTTGAAGAAATTATAGAAAAACCTAAAAAAAAATTCATGGGAGATCATAGTCCGTAGGCAAATGTCAAGAATTTCAAGATTGTCATAATTTTGGGTATAATCTTGGCAAATGTGTTTAAAATGTTCAAAATAGTGTTGTGCACGCAAAAAACCATGTTGCCAGTTTTTTTATTTGGTCCCGAGTGCATATTTGGGACCAAATGTGCACTCCAGATTAACGGAACTTAAATTGAATGCGTTGTACTGAATTTTAGACTAGGCTTGGAATCTCAAAATGACATTGTTAGAAGCAAATCATGTAACAATTTGCTAACCGGCGTTTCTAGACTAATTTGACCCTGCTGAAAACGAAAATCGTGGTTAGTAAGCTGGATTTTTAGCGGTTGCATGAAAAAACAAGATGGCGGCCAAAATGGCGGCCAATATCGTCATATGGCTATAAGTACAGTCATGTACGTGATAAAAACATGGTTTTAGAGTCTAAATTAACATTTTTTGGGCCAAGGAATGCGATAGAACTAAAGACAAATATGTAGCACTGCAGAAAACAAAATGGCGGACAAAATGGCAGCCAAATATCTTCAAATGGCTATAAATAAAGCCATGTATACGATGGAAACATGATTTTAGAGTCTAAGTTAACATTTTCGGGGTCAAGGAATGCGATGGAACTAAAGACAAATATGTAGCACTGCCAGAAACAAAATGGCGGCCAAAATGGCGGCCAAAATGGCGGCCAAATATCTTCAAACGGCTATAAATAAAGCCATGTATGTTATGGAAACATGATTTTAGAGTCTAAGTTAACGTTTTCGGGGTCAAGGAATGTGATGGACCTAAAGACAAATATGTAGCACTGCCAGAAACAAAATGGCGGACAAAATGGCGGCCAAATATCTTCAAATTGCTATAAATAAAGCCATGTATGTGATGGAAACATGATCTTAGAGTCTAAGTTAACGTTTTCGGGATAAAGGCATGCGATGGAACTAAAGACAAATATGTAGCACTGCCAGAAAACAAAATGGCGGACAAAATGTCAGCCAATTATCTTCAAATGGCGGACAAAATGGCGGTCAGTCTGGTATAGTGCTTTCTTGGACAAATCATACAAAGGAAGTAGCATTCTATATCATTCACTGATGTTATTGCAGTTTAACCATCATTATTTACATGACACTTTTAGTAGCATGTGTTTGCTGTTTGACCATTTTATACATTATGTACACAATATTCGTGTTTCACGACTTGACTAATGCTATTTCAAGTATTGTTGCAGTCAATGCAATTGCACTTGTGTCCTCAAGACCATTCCCTTCAGTTGTTCTGCCGAAGCATCGCAAGCCCACAACACAGCGTGGAATGCACCAAGGCATAACACACACCTGTTTTTGTACTGTGGATCTAGAGATTGCATTCACCACTGTTTCACCTCAAGTGACCCACACTATGGTACACTGCAAGGGCGGTTCCATGAAAACCCCCTCTGCCATCTGGGATATCCACTTCTTTGTCAATGTTATCCATTGAAGCCCAAATTCTCCTGTTGCACACAAGACCTGGTGGAACATATAGACCATATTCTCTGACACTTTGAGAGATAGCATTCTTAACATGGTCGTAAGACACCTCTGCGCCACACTTGCTGAGCAGTGATATCGCGTTCTGACTCCGGAAGTGATGATACATCCAAAGTGATCGTCCGACTGAGTATGGGATAGTTCACAGTTAGTCAAGGAAAAGGTACTGGACGAGAACAGCAAGAGATACTGGACTTTTGTGGATCTGGAGAAGGCCTTCCATGAAAACTCCCTCTTCCATCTGAGGTATCACTTCTTTGTCAATGTTATCCACTGAAAACCAAATTCTGCTGTTGTGCAGAAGGCCTGGTGGAACTATGGGGTAGCTTGCCTAATGATCTTGGAACACCAGTAGATTGTGGACATCTCTGCTCTTAGATCTCGACCACGGAATATCGAGAAAACAATCGTCGATGGCGATAGTTCGGAAGAACTTTCGAGAAATAGATAATTCCGTTATTATACGGGGAAGAGACTGAACCAGGTGCAATCCTCGATCATCTTTCATTGGTCAAGATAAGCAAGGGACTCAACATAAATTCAAGAATAAACAGAAGTCATGGTTTGCTCAAGGCTAGATGTGGACCTGGCGGTTATAGATGGTGGGGGAAATGTGCAACAGGTGGAAACCTTTAGATGCCTGGGATCGATAATGAATGCTAAAGGAGGATGTGAGCAAGATGTCAAAAATAGAATAAAAGTCGCCTGGCAGAAGTGGAGGGATTTGTCTGGTGTGCTGTGTGATCGCAAGAACTCAGTTCGCCTCAAGGGAAAGTTATACAGGGCAATGATAAGACCGGTATTTATTTATGGAGCAGAAGCATGGACGCTGAGGAGGAAGGAGGAGGAACTTCTGGAGAGAACTGAGATGATGATGCTACGATGGATATTTGGGGTGTCACTGAAAGACAGGAAGAAAAATGAGAATATCCGGAAAACACTTGGAGTGGACTGTATATCTGACAAGGTGCGCGAAACCAGACTGAGGTGGTATGGACATGCAGAGCGGGCGGAGGAAGATAGTAGCATCAAAGGAATCATGAAAGAGGAGGCGCATGAACACCACAGCCGAGGACGCCAGAGGACGAAATGAATGGACATGGTTCAGCCCGACCTCAGGCTTCTGGGCCTGAAAAAAGAAGACACCGTAGATCGAGTGGGATGGAGACAGAGGATCCGAGTGGCTGATCACTCCCCAGCGAGGGACTAATCCCAGCGGAAGAAGAAGAAGGAGGAGGAGGAGGAGGAGGAGGAGGAGAAGAAGAAGAAGAAGCAGAAGAAACCAATTCGTTTCCATCAAAAAGAATTCAGTCTTCATTGAGTATCAGTGCCTTCGTCATCCAACGTACTCTGTGAAGGGCACCAGGCTTGCGAACCGCTGCTGAACTGCTCAATTCCACCGTGTCTAGAGTTTGTCTACTGTAAATCATGCAAAGTAGATAAGTGTAACACCAAGCGCTGCTGCTCTGTCGAAATGTGAACTTGCCATGTACACTTATGTGCAATTGCATTGACTGAAACAATGCTTGAAATAGCTTTAATCAAGTCATGAAACACGAATATTGTGTACGTAATGTATAAAATGGTCAAACAGCAATCACAGGCTACTAAAAATATCATGTAACTAATGATGGTTAAACTACAATAACATCAGTGAATGATATAGAATGTTCCTTGCTTTGTATGCTTTGACCAAGAAAACACTACTCCAGAGTCCAGACTGACCGCCATTTTGTCCGCCATTTTGTTTTATAACCATTTGAAGGTAATTGTCGGCCATTTTGTCCGCCATTTTGTTTTATGGCAGTGCTGCATATTTGTCTTTAGTTCCATCGCATTCCTTGACCCCGAAAACGTTAACTTAGACTCTAAAATCATGTTTCCATCACATACATGGCTTTATTTATAGCCGTTTGAAGATATTTGGCCGCCATTTTGGCCGCCATTTTGTTTCTGGCAGTGCTACATATTTGTCTTTAGTTCCATCGCATTCCTTGACCCCGAAAATGTTAACTTAGACTCTAAAATCATGTTTCCATCGTATACATGGCTTTATTTATAGCCATTTGAAGATATTTGGCTGCCATTTTGTCCGCCATTTTGTTTTCTGCAGTGCTACATATTTGTCTTTAGTTCTATCGCATTCCTTGACCCAAAAAATGTTAATTTAGACTCTAAAACCATGTTTTTATCACGTACATGACTGTACTTATAGCCATATGACGATATTGGCCGCCATTTTGGCCGCCATCTTGTTTTTTCGTGCAACCGCTAAAAATCCAGCTTGCTAACCGCGATTTTCGTTTTCAGCAGGGTGAAATTAGTCTAGAAACGCCGGTTAGCAACTTGGTACATGATTTGCTTCTAACCATGTCATTTTGAGATTCCAAACCTAGTCTATGATTAAAGTTTCCATGCACTTTTCACATGTAGCTTTTGTAACCATTAAAAATTTCCCCGGGACCACTCAGAAAAACTGGCAAGAAAATTTTTCACGATCAGTGAGGTATTTAGATGTAAAAAAACACATTTGCCAAGATTATACCCAAAAAAATATCTATTTCACACTTGCCAACAGACTATCAATTCTGCACTTTTCGGATAATGACCAATATATGCCTATATACAAATACATAGATTAAATATATAATAGCCTATGTCTATGTAATATGCATAGTGTTTTTTCTGCCGGAACGCTGTTCCTTAGAGTTCCGGCAGAAAAAAATAATTCAGCAGTTAAAAATAATTTAGTAATTTTAATTTAATTTGACGTCAAAAATTTCTTGAGGGGTCTCACCGAGACCATCCCCAAACCCCGCTTCATTTTTCTCGGCCTTCGCCCTCGATTTAGCCCTTCCATAATTGTTCAGTTGTGTATCTGTGGTATCCTGGAATGGCAGAAAAGAAATGTGGTCACCCTAGTACAGAGGTTCTCAAACTTTATTTTTATTGTACCCCCAGGTAAAAAATCGAGTGTTGGCGTACCCCCAGCAAAAAATTCTTCTTCGACGACGTGTTCATGTTCATATATCTAACATACACCATCAATTGAGCAAAGTTTGTAACATCTGTACTCTCATCTAACTGAATCGCAAAAATTTGCTCTCCTTGGTCCTATGAATGAGGATCTCCTTTACTTCAAAAGCTAAATCTTCAATGCGTCGGGAAACAGTGCTATTGGACAAAGGAACAATGTCCACTTTTTTGCAGCATTTTGTCCCAGCAGACAAGTCACAACATCTTTGGCAGCCGGTAATATTAGACTCTCCCCAATCGTGTGTGGTTCCCTGTTTGAGCTATTCGCAAACTGACCAAAAAGATGCTTCTAATGCTTGTGAACTAGCTGCAGTAAACGACTTTAAACTTTTCTCACTTTGTAGCATTTCCATTTTTCTTCTTTTAAAAAATTCAAGTGGTTTACTTAGAAGAACTGGATGTTTTGTATTGAAAAGTCGCTGAAGTAGAAAAGATTTCATTGGATTATGTGACAGTTTTTCACTGCAGTTGACAGATTGAGGTTTCGGATCATTTTCATCATCACACCACTTAAATCCAAAGGATAAATAGCTCTCGCCATACCGTCTAATCTTATGCTGCGTGCCAGTGCCGTCGTCCTCGTTAGGGTCTACTCTGGCATCTGGAGTGTCGTCTCGGTAGATTCAGTGCTAACGGTTGCGTTGAGAGGTTATGGCTTTCTTTTAGGCGGTTGTTTTTCCGCCATTTATCCATTGTTTTTTAAAATAATAATGCTACTATGCAGTATTGTAGTTACTTGTATAATAATTATTTATTGTAAAAAATTAAATGACGCGTCTGTGACGTTTCAACATTAAAATATATATCATAGAAATAGAATAGCTAATCAAAGAAAGATGGGCATTAACTCATACAAAATTAAAAGTTTTAAGAAAAGGAAGCGCATGGTGGAAGTAGAATAGCTAATCAAGGAAACCTGGGCATAAACTCTTGAAAATATTAAAGAAAAGGAAGCGCATGGTGGAAGTAGAATAGCTAATCAAGGAAACCTGCCTTTAACCTGGGCATAAACTCTTGGAAAATTTAAAGAAAAGGAAGCGCATGGTGGAAGTAGAATAGCTAATCAAGGAAACCTGGGCATAAACTCTTGGAAAATTTAAAGAAAAGGAAGCGCATGGTGGAAGTAGAATAGCTAATCAAAGAAACATGGGAATAACCTCATAGAAAAAAAAGTTTCAAATTTTTTCGCGTACCCCTTAGCGACACCTGACGTACCCCTAGGGGTACGCGTACCACCGTTTGAGAACCTCTGCCCTAGTAGCATGAAGAGGATGATGGAAGACGGGTTGCATGATGATGGAAGAACCAAGAATCTGTGGAACTCGGAAGGGAGTTTCTTGGTGTTTGAACCCGTGTTTCCCAATGTTTCTTGGTGTTTCCCAATGCTTCTTAATGGTTCTTGGTGTTTCCAATGTTTCTTGGTGTTTCTAAGTGTTTCTTGAATGAATGAGTAAACGAACGGACGGAAGAAAGGAAAGACGAATCGACAGTTAAAAGAATGAACGCATGATTGAACGAATGTAGTGAAGGGATAAATAGATAGGTGGATGAATGACTGGATGGATAGAGGAATAAGTGGATAAATAAATGAATAACTGCTTTTCGTTTCTGTTTGTTGTACACCAATGAATGAAAACATTTGCAAAATTTCATGCAGAATCTTTGTCAAATGAATATCAGTCATTCTGTTTTCGTCAGCACTAAAAGCCTCCATCAACGTCTCGACAAAGAAGTAGAATTCAGTCTGCATTTTCATAACTGTAGGAACTTCTGTGTCAGCGTCTGTGTCTCATTTAGTTTCTGAGTAGCGATTGCGCACTAGCGGCTGCCTGTTCGTTGATGATTTGGGATGTGATTCCACACTGTAACACTTCCCTTCTGATCTACTCTTTTATGAGCCTCCTTCTAATCCCTCGCCTCGTTACAATAAACGACAAAATAAACAACAAAACAAACAACCCACGACAAAATAAACAGCACATGACAAAATAAACAACAAAACAAACAACCCACGACAAAATAAACAGCACATGACAAAATAAACAACAAACAAATAACAAACGACAAAATAAACAAAACGACAAACAACACGACTAAATAAACAAAACAGCACATGACAAAAACCAAACACACAACAAAATAAGAACAAACTAACACTACAAAGCATTTAGATTTTGCATTTGTATTTAGTTTAACGACAAAACAAACAACAAAACAAAAACAAACGACAAAATAAACAACAAAATAAACAACAAAACAAACGCAAAAGTAAACAACAAACGACAAATTAAACAAAATAAACAACAAAACAAACAAGACAAAAACACAAAAACTACACAAAGGGCTTACGGGAGATAAAGCCACGCCAGGGCCCCCCTGCCTTAACGAGCTTACGGGAGATTAAGCCGCGCCAGAGGCTCAGCAGGGGTGTAGTTTTTGTTTATTTTGTCTTGATTGTTTTGTTGTTTATTTTGTTACTTTGTCGCTTGTTGTTTGCTTTAGGTGTCTGTTTTGTTGTTTACTTTGTTGTTTACTTTGTCGTTTGTTGTTTGCTTTGTTGCTTGTTTTGTCGTTAAACTAAATACAAATACAAAAAACTAAATACTTATAAAAAAAATTCATACCAATACACTACAAAAAATTAAAGACAAATTTAAAAAAATAAATACAAACACAAATCGAACACCACACCCTACACACAATCCCGACAATACGGAGCAACCATCCCATCGCCCATCCTCCTCAAGCAGGAAACTTGCGGCCAGAAAATCCAAAGGCACCTATCGAAACACAGTAAAGTAATGAAGGTTATTATTATTATTACACGTTATGACAAAATAGTAACATGGAATGAAAGAAAAATTCAAGTCTTTTTCTGGGGCGAGCCCTGTTGGTCCGCGTCACACTGACATGCATCAAGAAGTTTATGTTCTGGTCCTAAGTCGACCAGGTCTGCGATCATTGCGCTCAGCTACATGGGTGATATGCAGGTGCCTCGTTTCCGTATATAACCTCAAGCCCATTGTATGTTATCATGACTCAGATCTTCCTCTAGGAACAGTCTTCAGCTTTGCATACGTGCTGTTGCAAACATTTACAAAATGTCTTAAATGCACTTAATACCTAGATGAGTTAGATAGTCATGCGTGCAGCGCCCAATACCACCCATTTATAGTGGGGCGTGGTGGCTCAGTGGTAAGTTCAGCGCCTTTTGACCGGAGGGTTGCAGTTTCGAATCCCACTCTAGCCGCTGCGTACGGACCTTGGGCAAGTCCTTCACTCGCAATTGCTCGTGGCGCTTCGGCGTGAAAACTCCGACACAGTATCAAGTGCTGTAGTCGGGAGCGCTTCTGAGTAGTAATAGACGTGAGGAGGCGCTATAGAAATATCCGAAATAAATAAAAATTTTGACTTCTTTGCTTATCAGTAATTCTTAAAATTCTTGTGCAATGGGTTAACATTTCTCTAGGTTAAGTTGACACCATTGTACTTCACACTTCAAGTCTAATTTGACAGAAAGCATCAGAGTCAAACATGCAATGATCATTCAGCGGTGCTCACTACATGTGTTAACTATGAAACTTTAATAATGTCTGTGTGAAAGCGGCAATTTATATGTCCCTACCAAGTCACGCAACTTTAAAAAAATTACGATCCATTTCCTACCAAGACACAGACAGAAGATGCTGTCAGGTGCATACTCTTCCCCATTTGGCTTTCGCACCTCCACAAAGCGACACAGAGCATGCATAGTTGAGCTCATCTGCTGAACACTGCAACAGGTCAAGTTTGAAGAGTCACTGCAGAGCACCTGTTTTCGGCGAAGCGACCCGTTCAAGCTGTGCGTTCTTCTGTATGGCCTAGTATGACTCCATAAGTGAATTTCAGAACGCAGTTAGCATCAGCAGGTGGTTCTGCAATGACAAGTGATGTCATGACTGAAACTGGTTCTGTCTCGGCAGTTTCTTTATCAACTCATGGTTTCTTTGCTGCTGAAGACCCTCGACCATCACGTGACCCATCACGCCGCTTGCCTCGGCCACGAGCTGATCCACCACGACGTTTGGCAATCATATGCGATGCTTGGAGGATGTTATTGTCAGCAGCAATCACGTCAAAGACAGGCATTGACACAACTGGGAGGGATTCTGGAAAAAATACACATAAACAGAAGCTCTATAGCTGATAGGTAACTTCTAATCACATGCTCACATAAACAATGGCTGGGGGGTGAACAGGACAGGCATTTCTTTCCTCTCATAGACCCTTTAAAGACTAGTTTCACTTCAGCTACTCGCTTACTTTGAGCAACCTGGGCTTCTGCCAGCAGTGATATTTTCGTTAACGAAAACTAAAATTAGAAGTAAAAATAAATGATTTCGTTAACGAAAACTAGAAGTAAAAGTAGGAATTATTTCAGCAGCAAGAACGAAATTAAGAATTGAATTAGGAATTATTTGCCGAACTAAAATTAAGAACGAAATTAGGAATTATTTTCAGAAGTAAAATCATTTTACTTCTTGTGGCGCTTAAGTCGAGACAAAGGCGAGTACCGGTAAAATTGCACGCGCTCCAAACAAAATCCATTGGAAAACTTCTGTTAAGATGAAGGCGCTGCGCATACCATTCGCGATGTAGGCTCTAATCTACTATCTTTGGTCTTCGTTGTCTAATAATTGTCCCCACTTAATTGCGAGATAGCCCAATTTTGGGTTTATCATTTTGGTGAAACTACATGTGCAGGCAGATCTACATGCCAAGTACTGAACGGGGAAAATAATGGAATTTGTGGAACAGCACTAGCTGGAGAAATACAAGCAATGTAAGTCTTGGAAGGGGATAGATGAATGGTAACACGCTGGCATAGCCTATGAGC